>OMOT01078478.1:0-10965 GCA_900312575.1 Acanthochaenus luetkenii
GTACCCAAGGCAGGAACAGGTTATGGAAATATGATGCTCTCAAGCTGCCGTTTCATTGTGACTTTAATATTGACCCAAAATATCAGCTAAACCAGCTATGGTTCTAAACCCGGGTCAGCAGACAGGTGAGCTACAGCAGCAGTACATACGCCTGGATCAGTCCTGATATATCTCCAGGTACGGCTCCTGCGGCTCCAGCAGGCCCTGCGCTAGGGGGTGCCGCATTTCCGATTGGGCCGTAGGCGCCTGACATCATCCCCGACATCCTGAAAGACAGGAAGTAGACAGTACATCAGCCTTTCCAACCCTGATGACAAGACGCCTCACTGAGCCAGAACGACTGAAATCAACTTACAGCTGTTGGACTTGTGGGTTGTTCATCAAAGAGGATGCCTGGGAGGGGAGGTGGGGGTGAGAGAGCGCAAGAGAGAGGAGACAGAGAGAGGGGGGAGAGAGGGGGGAAAGGGAAAGAGACATTATATAAAACAGCAGAGAAATAGCATATATGATGAAAAATAGAATACAAATAATAGAGCAAGTGGACTGACATCAAACTTAATGCAACCAACAATTATAACACTTAAGTAGAAATACATAAATGAAAAAGTATGGCGCTGTGCAGGGTGGGAGTTTGCATGTCCTCCCTGTGTTCGCGTGGGTTTCCTCCGGGTGCTCCGGTTTCTTCCCACAGTCCAAAGACATGCAAATAGATGTGTTTGTGTGTAGTGTAGTATATGATGTACTATGTATATGAAGCATGCGATGTATAGCCCTTTGAGACATACTTGTATAAAAGGGCTATATAAATAAAACATGATTGATTGCACAGGGTAATGATGGGTATAAACTAACTGTAGCAGTAGTAATGAGGCTTTGTGCACCATGTTCACCATCCATCCTACTGCAGCGCTCGTTTCCCACAAAGAAAAAAGTGTGGTAGAACAAACATTGACAACTGAGCTACAGAAGGTTAGAGAATGGCTAGAGGACAATAAGCTGTCCCTGCACATAGGAAAGACAATGGCTATACTGTTTGGTTCTAAGGCGAAGCTAGGTAGATCCCCAGGTTTCAGAGTGGAGGTCGATGATACACCTATTTTAGAGAAAAAGTCAGTAAAATACCGTGGCTGTGTCCTGGATAATGACCTATCAGGAGAGAACATGGCACAGAATGTTCTTACTAAGATCAACAATAGTTACATTACTAGCTAGATTAGCTAGATATGCATCTGGATCAAGAGACCTTGAAAGCACTCGCAGGTGCTTTAATACAGTGCTATTATGACTATGCATGTTGCTCTTGATATAATAGTGTCCCAAAAGTCCTTAAAAAAAACTTCAAACATCGTAATATTTTTTAAAGGCTACCAGCTTGTACACACCTAGAGCCTACACACCACAAGAGCCTGGGTGGCTTAAAGTCGAAGACAGAATAAAACAGATTCAGCTGTCAGGTACAGAAGATTGAGTATGGAGAAGTAGCAACTACTTTAACAGTCAGAGATACACACACGCATTATACAAGAGGGAGCAACACAGACATGGTGCCAGCTAAATTGAATTGTATGATTGTTCATAAGATAGATTTTGTACCTATAAATGCTATTGATTGTTTAATGCTTTATGTTTCATGTATGAGTTTTGTTCCAATGTGGTGTTGTATGTCTGCCAACAGGGAGCTCGATGGAAATACGTCTTTTTAAGGACTTTAACGAGTTTAATTCCCTGACAACCTGTGTTTTTAATGTATATGACTTATGAATGTATGTTTTAAATGAGGTTTTGTCTAATAAAAGAAAATCACAACACTGTTCTCCACATCATGCAAAGACCAGGGTTCAAAATAATTGTTACACAAGTCAAACATGCAAATCCAAGTACACAAGCCTAAATCATACAAAGCTACATGTTGGGCACTGGGTGGTGGAGCGCAGCGCTCCTGCAGCAGGGTGGATTGGTTTGTTTCTATAAAGTGGATTTTACCAACAAAATCTAACTTCTGACTGTCTTTCCACATCTATCTGTTTAGTGTTCACTCTCTGAGGAAGCTTCACATCAGATATGGTGATAGAGACAGACGGATGGGCATGGTCAATGGTCAATGCCGATGTCCAGAGAACCAGGGACCGCGACCACGCAGCAGCAGCACCAGGGAAGGGACAACGACCAGCAACGTCCAGACTGAGACACATGTTTAGAAATGCAATTTGAAATTGCATTTCAAACCACCTATGAATGTGGCTTCCATGTGTTTTTTTGCTGTTCAGACTTGATAAAAGCAATCCGATTCGAATCTGGATATGCCAAAATAGCCAAATATTATCTGCCAAAAATGTATTATCTTTTAACCTGCAAACAAAACAAAAATACCTACATTAAAATTACAGCTGCAAACCTCAGTTAAAGTCTGCAGTAGACATTTAAAATAACCCAGGGGGATGAAGTGTCTTTCTGGAGCTGGTTCCATGGCTATGGAACATAATTAGCTTGTGCCCGTCAGCCTCATGGTTTTATTTAATGCTACTGTTCATATACTTGCTGCCAAACCAAAATGCCCTTGGGGACAGATATATAAAGCTGAAACCTGAGCCATAACCAACACCGACAGTGCCATGCTTGGGATCTCACCATATTCATGAAGCCAGGGTTGCCCATCAGGCCTGCTAGATCCACTCCTCCCATTCCTGCTGTCTGAAAGAGAGAGAGAAAGAGAGACATCAACACTGACCCATCTGCGGTCAGGAAACCAGTGCATCACTCCCAACGAGTGACTCCCATCCTATCAGCTTACTGGGCTGGGCGTCTCCATCATCTTCTGCTCTGCAATCTTCAGGTTGGACTTGTAGGTGTCGTTGTCGGGGTCCAGCTCCAGAGCTTTCTGATAGTAGCTCACTGCCTCTGCGTGCTTGTTCAGGCTGGCCAGAGCCAAGCTGCAACCAGGTCCAAACAACAAGGCAACAGTCAACATGTCGTCTTTGACCAATGCCTTCTGCTCTGTACTTGTTTACCGTCTCACGATTAATCAGAAACAATGAGAGAAGAAGAAGCTCCTCTCCGCTTTCCTACCCCATCCTTCCATATGCTTTGCTGTAGTTAGGGTCGATACCGATGGCCAGTTCACAGTCCTGCACGGCTCCAGCGTAGTTGCCCAGTTTGCTGTACGCTGCAGCTCTGCACACCAGATACACAGGATCAACACCTTTGCTTTGATTTCAGTTAAACACATTTCAACTGTGTGCAATACAATTACATAATCAGGGTGTCTGCAGGTTTCATCAAGGCCACTAAAGACTTGTTAAGATAATTTTAATGGCAGTTTGAATGAAATATCAGACCTCTTCTACAATTGAAATGAAGAGGGAAATGAAAACAGACCATTCAGGATACAGATCTGAGAGACACGATTGACTTGTCACTGGAAGAACAGCGCAACAAGAAACTGCAGCACTGTTAAAGGGTTAAGTTATCTACTTTGGACCTTAGTCCCAATTTTCAGACTGTTTACCATGAAACTGACACATAGAGACCATAATTTCACTGATCAGTTCAGTATTGAGCTTTCTACAATTTTCCTGCAGGCTCTCACTGGACTACAATAGAAATGTATTGGGCATAAGTGCTTTGGAAAAACTACGATAAATGTGCTTTTCAGAGACGGGAAGCTCAGGGTGTATTCTTACGGGTCTCAGTATGCTCTACTGTGAAATGTAGGCTATCACAAACCGAATGTTGAGACAACAGTTCTATTTGAAACAGAACTATTTCACAGACTGCACTTCACACTGAAAATGTCCGCACTCTAGCTACATTGTAGGGACACAGTATTATCTGAATAGCGAGGATTACGTGAGATACCCTGCTTGTTTGTCTTTCTGTGTGCTCTCTGGTGCTTTCTCTTGAGGTGATTGAAAAGGTTAGTTGTGTTGCCATCCGATGTGCGAACATGTTCTTTGAAAACTTTGCAAATAACGTTGGAAAATCCAAACCAGTTCCATATCACCGATGTCATATTTTTTTCAGGACCAACTCCTCCGTGGTATCAGCCATGCTGTCAAATAAAAAGGGGAAGAAAATAAACTAAGGTGCTATGTATTATTATTGGTTTATTGGTGTGTCTGTTAGGGGAGTAGCAAAAGCAACTAGCAAATAGTGTGATTTGTGATTTAGTGTGAATGTGCAGTTTCACTTTCACTTTAGCCCGATAGTCCCGATCTCTCTGGAAAGGCAGATTGTGGAGACATTTTAATCGCTCACGATCTAATATCGTCATATTGCACACCCCTAATTGGTCTAGCCTCGTCCGCGACTTCGGATGGCTGCTCACCTTATTCAGCCTCTCTCTCGCTCTTCTCTTGCTCTCTTCTCATCCATCTCTTGGAGTTCCGTATTTGTGTATTCTGGCTCAAACCGGCAGCCAGTAGGGCTGTGCAATATGGACAAAATCTTCTATCATGATATGGGTAATTTCATATCACGATAACAATATAAATCACAATATAGTATGTTTTCTTTAAATTTGATGAATAATTTGTCTATACAAAATAACCACATGCCTCTAGGGCTGGGTATCAACACTGATTTCCCAAATTGATTTGATTCAGTATCTATTCGGTTAGGGATATTTCAGTTACAATACCAATTCTGCTTGGATATGAAAAAGATTCCACAGAGAATTAATGCTGTAAATTGTACAAGGAACCCTCTAACCTGATGCGTCATTAAAATATTCATGTTTACATTAAGAACTGACCCCAAAGCAGTTACATTAATGTACTTTTAACATGACCAACACACTACAGCAGTGTGTCAGAATAGAAACGACCAAAAGACACAAACAACCATATATTCATTAATAAGTACAATTAATCCAACAATCAGAAATTGAAAAAGGCTCTAAATTGCCTTTGAAAATTGATTTTGTGCAAGAAATCAGTTTTTTTTTTTTGGACATGTTGAAAGGTCTTGTAAAACCTCTGGACATTGTATATTGTAACATCCATGAAACTAAAGCTCCATCATGATGCTTTCTCACTTCTTGGAGATTGTAAGGCTGCCTTCAACACACCTGGGAAGTTTCCCACCCCGTAGTGGGAACTATGATGCTCGAGTGACGCAACCGCATTTTGGATAAAAAATTACTTTGAAATGTATACTTTTCAAAGGGCATCAATACCAAATGAGTAGTATGTGAGTATCGAAGTATCGATACCAGTTTAGATCCACCCATCCCTAGTGGATAGTCCTTTCCTAAGTTAGTCGCATCATCAGCAGATGGTTAATGTAAAATGATGACGGAGGCTAAACAGTCCAGATTACATACAGAGCCTCGCTTGTGATAAGAGCTGATGATCCATCGGTGAAAATGTTTTTCTGGTTGTAAATCAGTGGAATAATTAGCGTGACTGAAAACTTGTTTAACAGGCAAAAAAAAAGCAAGAGAGTTTAATTCTGTGTCACGCTGCTCCGTGTGTGTTTGTTATTCCAGTCCACTAGTAGAGAACGAAAAGCGGGGTCGGGAATGACAAAATAAAGCAGTTCTGCTGCTTTTTTTTGCAGCAATGGTGCTAGTAACAATACAGGAAAAGGATCTACTGATAGACATTTTTATATCGTCCCACGATGTATGTAGTCATATCGAACAACCCTAGTAACCAGTGCCATTAAAGTAAATGTATAATGTTTCGCTTTCTAAGAATCCATCGTCCAAGTTATTTGTCCTAATAGCAGCCTACATTGCTGCAGGTAAACAAACGCAGTCTGTTCACTTAGATAGTTTTGTAAACAGCCGACACTTCACGCTTCCTGCTCCCCTCCCCCAACACATATTCCTCCGCGGAGCAGAGAAAATAAGCAGCAGGGAAATACATATGTTCAAACCATGCCAAGCACGTAAAAATGTTTGGATACATTTCACAGGAGAGCATACTGAGACCTGTAAGAATACACCCTGAGCTTCCGGTCTCAGAAAATAACATTTATCGTAGTTTTTCCAAGCCATTTTATATTGCCAAATACACTTCTATTGTAGCCCAGTGAGAGCCTGCAGGAAAACTGTAGAAAGCTGAACCGATCAGTGAAATTATGGTCTTTAAGTGTCAGTTGCATGGTAGAAAGTCTGCAAATAGGGTCTACGGTCCAAAATAGCAAACTTCCCTTTAAGAACCCAAAAACTGAAATGAAGACTTGAATTGCTTTATATAACATATATTATATATATATGTATTATATAGTATGTAATACCTTTTAAGGACTTGAGTTTAGATAATATGATTAAGACATTTTAAGGACTTGCAGACACCAGGACCCCAACACATTCCATACTATAATTCTAGACTTTTCCAGACCTTAATTACTTGAGTGGATGTGAAGAATCTGGTTCAACATATCTGACATACAGACCATATTGCTATATAGCTGAACATTATCCGACACCGCAACTAATATCACAATTTGTGAAAAGACAGCGGGTCTACAACTACATAGAATGTGTAGTTCAATCAATCTTTATTTATATAGCCCTTTTATACAAGTATGTCTCAAAGGGCTTTACATTGCATGCATCATATACATAGTACATCACACCATGCACCACACTACACACAAACACATGTATTTGCATGTCTTTGACTGTGGGAGGAAACCGGAGCACCCGGAGGAAACCCACGCGAACACGGGGAGAACATGCAAACTCCACACAGAAAGGGCCAGGTGAGATTTGAACCCAGGACCTTCTTGCTGTGAGGCGACAGTGCTAACCACTGCGCCACCGTGCCTCTCTATCAGGCTGAATTCCTCATTTCTAATACATTTTAAGACTTTACCGTATTAATGTCCAATCCGTTAAAGATCTTTGATTTCCCTGTACTTCCCTAAACTTTTCAGACTTGTGAAGGAAACGTGCCACCGACCTGAATAAGAAACATACCTGTTACAGTAGTAGACTGCATTCTGAGGGTTGATGGCGATGGCCTTGGAGTAAAACTCGACAGCGGCTGTAAAGTTCTCCACTTTCATTTGGTCATTGCCTGAAGTTGAGACAAAATGGATTTGTCAAGGGCTTACAACTCAGCCATGACCCTATGATAGCTTTGTTTTCAATGCATTTTAAATCAAGTGACAGGGAGGGAAATGAACACCAGCCACCCACAAAGTGCTGATAAACTTCTGATAAACAAATTGCTTTGAGAATAGATTAATCAATCATGTTTTATTTACATAGCCCTTTTATACAAGCATGTCTCAAAGGGCTGAAGTGACAAACTACTGCTGGTCTTACCGTCGGTTTTGAGTTGCTCTGCCTCAGCTATCTGCTCCTCGGTGTGGGAGTCGGGGGTCGTGTCTATCTGAACCTGGGGCGGGGCTGGATGCTGCCACAGAGTGATAACACTACAAGTCATACACTTCACAGTTAACAGCAAGGCAGCAGTCTGGAAGACCTCACTGGCTCAAAATTACACAAATACTACTTTTTAAGTTCTACCATCACAATATGAGCACTAACTTTTCATACTTGTGACAGCATGTTGAGATGTAAAGCAGATGTACACTGTTCTCTACCGAGTCTACCTTGGGTGTGACGGAGGCGAAGAGCTCCGGTAACGTTTGGGTGACGGCGAGGCTCGGGTCGTCAATCGAAACTTCGAAGGCTGTCTCCAAACACTGGACAGCAACTGGAAAACAAGGCGCTTATTTTAACAGGTAAAGCACATAGAATGAAATATACCAGCCTCAAATTAATTATAGTAATGACATTCAGCACTGCAACACATAGCCCTTGTCAGCTGCTTGCCATTAGCGCATTTCATTAGTTATTCTCCCTTGTGGTTTTGATGCTTAACTTACCAATAAACCATGAGGGTTTTAGATTTAACGGGTAAGAGAGAACAACAACTCCCAAACTGAAGTACATCACAGACAGCCCCGTCTTTCCTGCTTAAGCATGCCTCAACACAACTACTTTTTGTTTCTTCACCCCATCCCAAACTTGGACCCAACAGTCTGTCACCTTCTAGACTCTCCTGGGCGTCTGAGGACAGGTTCCCAGAGTGGAGCTGATCATGAAGGAACTGGATGATGGAGAAGGCAAGACGCTTTGTGTCTGTCATGGTGATGGAGGCTGAAACCTCTGGATGCTCTGTGATGGTAGAGACCCTGGTAGAGAGATAAATAAGGCCATCTTAATTAGATAGTGAAATATACACAAATGTTAGTAGCTGACTACATTAAATACATGGCTGAAAAGAGAACAGACGGCTGACGGATACCTTACTCATGTACATAATGAATCATAAGTAACCAGGACAGAGGCACATTGTTATCAGACTAAGTTAAGCTAGCCCCTATCGTTAGCTTATCGACTATTCTAGCAACACAGGCTAAATATGTCGACGCACGGCTATCTTACTAAAGCTATCAACTGCCAGCTAACATTCTCATTGTAACGTTGGTTTCATGATCATGATAGCTAACGTTAGTTCACTAACATTAAAGAGTGCTAAATAGCAAGCTAACTGTTGAATCAAAGCTGACTGGAGTCGTAAATAAGAGGTCAATTTGAACTGGAACTCCTTATTCATCAATCAAGTTAGCTAGGTAACGTTAGCTACTTTTAGCTTAGCCAGCTTAAGTTAACTAACTTACGTTACTTACGCTAGCCTCGATACGTTCCGTTCACTGGTGTGTAGAGAGCGTCACGCCAAAGTCCAAACCCAACGATGGCAATGTGACGTTAATGCTGACTTGCTGATCGGCAAAGACACGTAGCGTTACCCGTCAGAACACGCCTTGACGAACTGCGGCGTCTTCTAGCACATTCGGCATATACAGTAACTTTACAATTCATTCCTCGTCGCACATAGGATTAAAGGGCAACACAGTTAACATGTGTAATTGTAACTTACTGGATGTAACGCTACGCTGAATTTAAGAATGACGTAACAATTCATACAAATTATGTTATTATTTCCATCAACATTAAGCTATTTGTTTGATATTGTAGCCAATAATCCCGATTGTTTGCTGCCCTTTGTGACAGTTTGCGTGGGACACTGGTGACTTGTGGTACAATGACAGTAAGGAAGTCTAAGTTATGTTCTTATAGGCATGTTCATCTGACTATAAACTAGGCCGCATGTTCATCTGACTATAAACTAGGCCATATTACATTGCCAGTTTTGGAAGGAGCTTGGCGTGACGTCTCCCTACGAGAATGGCACGTTTGGGACCGAAGTTAAACTAGCAGAGATGCTAACGGTTAGCTAACGTTAGTTGACCATATTTCGTGCTGTGTATATGACGCACCTGTGCCACGTCACCAAACTAGCATTATAACGAGGTAAAGTGTGTTTTTCCTACCAGCTGTCTCTGTATTCAGCTCTGGGTTAGCGGGGTGTTGTTACGCGGTAACGTTAGCTCTACACCTCCGTACCGTTAGCCAACTAGCTAGCTCGTCGCCTAGATATGTCGTCGCGCGAGGCGCCGGCCGTTGTTACGTCAAGGAAAGACCGGAAATGTCTTCATAATAAATAAATAAATGATACCGGTTAGTGTAGTTCTCATTCTATGGCATATAGGCCTACAATTATACATTGCATTAAATTGACCGCTACAAGCTAGTAGACACGTTTTGTGTTTGCCCGTTCGTTCTTGAGGCTTCCTGGTCCCGATGGAAGTATCATATTATTTCACCGTGTTTTCATTATTTCGTGATGTGGACATTGTGACGCCCGTTGAGACTGCGGCTGCGCTTAATGGGCTACACGCGTCAACTTGACTTGATCTTCTGGGTAGAGGGAAACGAGGCTTCCTGAAGCTTAGTTCAGAAAATGATTCGTGTGTTTCGACACAGGGCTGGCGACATCTGCTGGTCAAACGTGTGTAAATACAACGGGAAGACCCACAAAAAACACCTGCAATGATTGAAAGATTTGGAAGTTACTTGCATATGTTTTATTTTCAGAGTAGTGAACAATATCCTGAAATAAACAGACCTGAATTTATGTAGAATATTTAGGCCTTCGTATAAGTATTTGGTTGTATTAGAATAATTGTCATTGTATAATTTGTGTATAAATAAAGTATATGTGATTCTAGTGTGGCTTGTATACAATATGTATTATATTTGTAGACTTTAATACATAAGAGGGCATTAATATGCGTGTAGCTTCATTTGTGTATGAAATAGTGTATAAAACGTGGTAAACGGAACAGGACATTCTGAGATGGGGAGAGCTTGTGTGACGGGCTTGATGAGGGAATTAATCAATCAATCATGCTTTATTTATATAGCCCTTTTATACAAGCATGTCTCAAGGGGCTTTACATTGCATCATATAAGGGGCTAGGGTCCAGTTATTGTGCAGTTGGGGTGTGGGTTGGCTGGGGAGGAGGAGGAGGGGGGTCCACAGCTGACTGGCGCAGGGGTCGCTGGTCATGTTGACCGTGTTGAACAGTCTGATGGCTGCCGGCACAAAGGAACACCTAAGGCGCTCCGTCCTGCAACGTGGCAGGATGAGCCTGTGACTGAAGGTTCTCCTCATCTGCCTCAGCTCATCATGGAGAGGATGAGAGGGGTTCTCCATTGATGGTTCTCCAGGATGGAATTGATCTTCCATCTCATCCTCCTCTCTGTCACTACCTCCAGACTGTCCAGTTTGACTCCTACAACAGAGCTTCTCCAGGAGTGAGTAAGCCTTGTGGAGCAGGTAGATGATGGCATCCTCCACGCCGATGTGGGCCTGGTACGTGAACTGCAGGGGGTCCAGGGAGCCGCAGACCAGGGGCCCAATGCTGCAGAACCAGTCTCTCGAAGGTCTTCATGACATGTGAGGTCAGAGCGACTGGCCTGTAGTCATTGAGAGCGCTGGGACGGCCTTTCTTGGGCACCGGGACAATGCAGGAGGTGGTCCACAGCTGGGGCACCTTCTTCAGCCTCAGAAAGAGATTGAAGAGGTGTTAAAACACTCC
>OMOT01078479.1:0-12493 GCA_900312575.1 Acanthochaenus luetkenii
TGGACCGTGGGGAGACATCTGCTCCCCCCGGCTTTACCGTAGAGAGAGGAAAACAACATGTAACTGTAATCGATCAATACAGAGAACGTGTCCTGTTACTCTGATGATTAGCCTTACAGACGTTGGCCATCGAGTCATTTTATCAGCTTGCCGTGGTGAATTAGCATTGATGAGTTCGGGTGCCATTTGAACATCAGAGGCCGCAGGGTGTTTCTCAGGGTGGTGTATTGCTTTAAGCGCGGATGCCCCGATATATCCGCAACAGCACTGTCAACTGTGCTTCAGGCGCGCTCTGGGATACGCTGCTGGTCCGTGTACTCAAGGGATGAGGGAAAAGAGAAAGAGTCTGTGCAGCGCAATCTGATGTATGATTTGATATTGCCATTGGCTGATTTTGGCCATCGAATGCCACACCTGCTTTAGACAGGTGGCTCCCAAACCGGGGCCCTTGAGGGAGCTGCAGGGGGTCCCCAGCATGGGGAAGAATAATTGAATCACACTATTATTTTACTCAGATATTAGCATAGTGATGGTTGTATTTTTATCATGACTTTCAGTCTCCCCACTGTAGTACACAATACTTTACATTGACAAAAAGAAAATAACAGCGATCATGACAGGACAACAACCCTGCCTGCAGTACAGACAGTTCCATTGTAATTCTGTACCACGTCCACCTGACTGATTTCCCCACACTACTCTCTCTATTGCTCTTGCTATAAAAATCCCTTCTATCTCTCCCCTTAGCTATTCTTTTTCTTTTGCTCTCACACAGTTATTCTGTGGCCCCATGACTGTTATAAGGCTGCTAAGGCCCTGACCTGCGCTTACTCTACGGATGCAATCATTTAAAGTAATATCGAACAACAAACATCTCAGATAGGGCTCAAATGGGGCTCAGTCCTTGACATTAAAAACGTTTTGGGAAGTTCTGCTGTTCTGAGTGTGTTCAGCTTCTATGTTGAATAAGGAAGAAGAAGAAAAAAAAGTTATAGCACTTGTAGTTGTCCGTGTTGTCCGCTAGAGGTCGGTAGAGCCCCAGCTTCGACCCAAACCTCGGCGCGGGTGCTCTTGTGAAGCGGAGACGCTTCTCGTTGGTCAAACCAACATGGCCGCATCCCGCGGACAATGTGAACGTAAACAAGCAGGCCACAGTCACTTCGCAATAGAGACACCCAGTCACCTCAGCTGAAGCACAGCGGCCGTAAAGCAGAGCTACTGTTCTCAAACCTCAATGGCTTTCCGAGCGTGCAGCCGGATATTCCGGAAGTCCGCCGACGTCTCCAGGGAGGCCGTCGTGTCTGCTCGACGCGGAGACGCGTCACTGTTTCTCAGAGCGGGTCAGTCTGTAGCTTCATCCGTGTTCATTCTACTTAACCGACCCTGCGCCCATGTGACGCGATGCCACCTGCTCTGGGCTCCATTACAGCCCTGGGTGGAGCTGGTCAACCGTGGTTGTGACGTCGAAAGCAGCGGCCAGTGCCTCTGCTGCCATGGCGTGACGGGCCTCGAACGGCCCCAACAAGGCCTTGGGGTTTTGTGTCAAACATCGTGAAGCGTCTGTAGTCAATTTCAGTTACTGTGATTCAGTCCACACCAGCTCAGCTCATACTAGTTCATACTAGTTCTGTGTCTAATGTGTTTACAACCAGGATCACCTGAATGCAGCACCAGGCCTGTCAGCAGCTCACAATGGAGAATAGAGAGCTGACATTGACGTCCCAGTGAGCAAAACCAGTGACCTTGCAGTGCTGCCGCTGGCAGCCGTGAGGTGACGGGAGATGCTGATGAGAGGTGTTGATGTCTTTACAGGAAGTGCTGCCTGCCGCCGAGGGGGGGGCGGATTGAAGTTCGCCCCGGGCCGTTTCATCACGTCGGACGCGTTGCTGAACAGACTGACGAAAGGCAAAGCGGCAGAGGCAGATGCCGGCCTTTATCGCCACCCGGCCTCAGTTCCTCCTGACAGCGGTAATCAAGCCACCGCCTCGCGTCCAGCCATCCATCCGGTGGTGTCGGCGCGGCCTTTTCCGAGTCCTGCCTGTTTTTACAGATGCAGTGTTCTTCTCTCGAATGATTCGTTTCTCTCGCATGGCCGTTTGGATTTCAGGGGAACAGCTGTCTCTGCTGGTGAAGCGTCCGGATCAGCCGGAGAACTCGAAGGTTTTGAAGGTGGCCATGGTAGGCGCCCCGAACGCAGGGAAGTCCACGCTGTCCAACCAGCTCCTTGGCAGAAAGGTACCTCGCCTCTCGTAACTGTCCCTTTCCTAAACCAATGTGGCTGCCCTCGTCATGTCGTCACGGCAACGATCCTCTCTTAAAGGTGTTTGCTGTGTCCAAGAAAGTGCACACTACGCGGTCACGCGCCCTCGGCGTCCTGACAGAAGACGACACGCAGATAGTAAGGACTTTTTCACGTCTCTTTAAGAATAATTCCACACAAAAGCCATACTTGGTTCACTACGTGTGTATCTTTGTTCCGTCTCTGTAGATTTTACTGGACACCCCTGGTCTCACCACGCCACTGAAAGTCAAAAGGTGATTTCTTAGATGGTTGTTTTTATTGTAAGTCGGCCGGCCGCTAGCGGTGGTAAAATAACTCTCTGCCTTCACAGACACCAGCTGGAGAAGTCTTTGCTTGTGGATCCCTGGAACACAGTCAAGCAAGCTGACCTAAGTAAGAGATAACGCACTCGCTGTTTCAACCAGAGCTTGGGTTTCCTTTGAAACTTATAGTGTGGCTTGTGTTCCTTCCCAGTGGTGGTGATGGTGGATGTGGCAGACAGGTGGACGTGCGACAAGCTTGACTTCGAGGTGCTCAAATGCCTGGCCCAGCACCCTGACATCCCCGCAGTCCTGGTCCTCAATAAGGTATTCTCTCCCAGCATACACCTCAGTTACATTCTTATCCAGCAATCTTAGCACCAGGGGTCATTTTGTTCATCATTGACCCGTAGACCCATGACGCCTCCAGAAGGCTCAACAGTAAGTTCTGGCGTCCCTGAGCCGGCCCCCTCCACCGATCGGACCCAAACTCGCCCTACAACACCCTGACATTTTACCTAGACTGACACTTAAAACACTCCACCTTTGAATGTGCTCTGTCCCCGACAACCTCTCTGAAGGTTTTCTCGGATGTCGTCGCTAATACTCTTCTGTCTTTCAGGTGGACCTGGTGAAGAGTAAGAGCAAGTTGCTGGAAGTCACAGCGGAGTTGACATGTGGAATTGTGAATGGACGCAGAATGCGGGTCAGGCCGGTGATCAAGCCACCGTGGGCCAAGAAGAGGCCGGACAGGGACGTGGGCCCTCCAGAGTCATCGCTTGACGAGGACAACACGGGGCCTGAGGGCAGCGCTGAGACCAAGTCTGTGCTGAGCAAGGAGCATCTGAAGACACTGAGGAACCAGCAGGGCTGGCCTCACTTCAAGGACGTCTTCATGCTGTCCTCTGTGGACAGGGAGGACGTTGAGACACTGAAGGTGCATGTTGGATTATGATCACAGCAGGAAAACACGACCTGATTGTGAAATTAAAGGAAAAATCCACCCTAAAATACTTATAAATCAGGCATTTTGTAGAGTTATATACACTGTATAATGTACTTCTTATTAAATAACAGGCTTATTTGCAATACTGAGGTTGTTTTAAGACGTCAGAAATTTTAAGAAGTCACAATGAAATGAAAAATGAGTTTTTCACCTTATTCGCTAATTCTCAATTTTTATATCAAAACCTGATTACTCGTACTTCCTGGAAAACTACATATTTGGTGGTTACTTTATGGCGTACCAGTAGGCGGGTATACAAATTCCAGCCAGTAAAACCATCAGTTGTCAAATAAATGTTTTAGGTTTTTTAGTTAGTTTTTTTTATTTTTTGTAGGGGGTGATATTTTTCAAAGGTGTAATGATAAAGGTTCAGGTATTTTGTATATGTTTGTGACACTTCACCTATAATGTTATTATACAAGTAGACAAGATCGCTTTACTTCTTGGGCTGGGTATCGCCACTAGATTTCCAAAATCGATTAGATTCTGATTCACATGGTCCCGGTTCGATTTTTGACTTTGCTTGGATATGAAAGAGATTCTCAGAGAACTGATGCTGTAAATTGTACAATTGTACAATTGTTTTCGTCTTTAGTTTTAGTTTACCATAATAACCTTGGTCTCGTCTGTTCTCTTAGAGGTACTTGGTGGTTGCGGCCAAGCCAGGAGCCTGGCAGTACCACAGTGAGGTTCTGACTGACCAGACTCCACAGGACGTCTGCACCAACATCGTCCGAGAGAAGCTGCTGGAGTATCTACCCCTGGAAGTGCCCTACACAGTGACACAGGTACTAACTACTAGTTAGATGCAGACATATAGTGTGCACTAGGTCAGCCATGAGCATTAGCACTGTCACAAGGCATTGCCATGTAGCATTGCATTTACACAAATTCAAGGAACCAGCATAATAATCTGATATGGTTAACATTGGGAATTTGTGCTGCATGGTGGCTGTGGGTGTTTTCGAACCACTGAAATCACCTGAACAGTAACGAAATAGTTACATTACTAGATATCTGATAATCCACACAAATGCTGAGACTTTACACTTTGATGTCCGATATTTTATTCTGGCAGTCTGGTCCCATCTAGAGGAAAGATGGGACATAAGAATTCTGGGCTATATAGCAGCCCCATCTTGGTTACTGCTCTTAGCCAGCAGCTGTCATCTCCTATTCCACCGTGACCCATTTGAACTCAGTACCCTCACCTCAACAACTATTCCAATTATTCCCAACGTAATTGGGTCTTCATGAATCAATACTGTGTTAACGTTTCAATGTCTTTGTTTTCAGTCCGTTGAACTCTGGCAAGATAGAGAAAACGGGGAGCTCGACATATCTGTGAAACTTTATGCCAAGAAAGACAGTCACATGGTAAGTGTTCTCGACACGTCTACAGTTAGTTGTGGCTTTATTCTGTAGGTAAGTTTAACATGCATACGTAAGTTGGTAGCGTGAGGGGGTTAATGCTGCGTTCAGGTCAAATCGGAAGAACGGGATGACATTTTGTCGCTTCAGCTTGAAAGCGTTTAACTCGTTGGAACGCCCACATCCAAAATCATTTTTATTAATGAATTAAAAATCAACCATAAACAAACTACAGCAGATATCGCCTGCTTTTCGTAAATTTGGTTGATCGTATATGTGTGAATATAACTGATAATTTAGATTTTGCCATGGACTGACGATATCATTCCCTGCTACGTTTACCGCTTATGTTGGCACACTTCTGCAATTTGTGACACCAAGTGGGAGATATCGGAGCCCGCAAAACATTCCCACATATCATACTTGTAAATACCACTAGGATTGACGTGAGCGATTATTCCCAGTTGGCAGTTCATATTTACGGGGCAATCCGATATGACATGAACGCAGCATAAACATAAGAGCATGCTTCAGCTCAGCAGTCTATCATGCTGGCAGGCAGATGACTTGAGGGTTTGAGACTGGGAAGAGAGAGACGCTCCCCAAAGAAAGCGAATTCCTTGCTACCATGAATGACTCCTATGACACGCGGGCTTCTGATATTTATTAGCTATTTCCCCCATATCTCAGCTCCATGTGGACCGGAGGCCGTTTTCTTCTTGTGTTGTGACTTGTAAATATTTGGGCAGCCTTTCTAAACCATGCATATTTGATGTCCAAAAGCTGATGTATCTTATGAATTACTCCACATGTATCCCGAAACTGTCGTGCACGATTTTGTTCGGTTAAATAGTTGGTGAGAGTTCATGAGTGTGAGAGTGTGAGAGGACACTTCTTGTTACAAAATGATGTAGATGGAAAATAAGCCTCGCACAAAGCCTTAGTGAGGGATACTGTCCGAAATATATAGTGTATGAATTATAGGGCTTTATAGGAATTAGAATAAAAAAATTACAAACAAACTACAAGAAAATATGTAATACACTTAAGTATTTATTGTTTTACCAAGTATTTATTGACAAGTGGGAGCACTGACACTGTGAGGCCTAACATGTTTTGTGAACATGCCTTTTAATCTTATTATCCAAACACACACACGCACACATATACACACACCCTCAGCCCAGTTCCTCATAGACTTTGTGTTATGTATTCTTCTCATGTTACAGATGCTTTTAATTTAATTAAATTGCAGAAATATAAGTCCTTTAAAAGTATTTAAATGTCCCCACCATGTAATGACAAGGTTATTTTTAATCACGTTTCATTTTGATGCAAATATAAAATGTGATATTGCTATTGACAGCTTCTTTACATTTGGTGATATTTAGCAGAGGCAGAATTGGAAAGTGAGGCAAACCAAAAAAGGCAAATGCCATGAATTGCTTAGTTTCACCAAAACATGTGAATGAGACCGGCAGTAGAGTTGATTTTATTTTCTCATGTTGTATTTCTTTATTTACACTTCCAGTTGGTCACGGTGCGTTTGACCAGCATGCATGTCCACTCTTAGATTAATACAGGACAGGCTGAATGCAGTATGTTAAACGTCTTTTGTTTTCATTGCATCTGCTTTACCAGAACATCATGTCCCTAAGCAATTCATGTCCTCGTGTCCTTTTTATAGTCCTGTTTATAGTTTTACAACTGTCATTATCTATGTTAAGTCGAAAAGAGTTAGTTTTTGCCAGCTTTTTGTTTTGTTCATTTTGGCTGTTAGTCTTTTGATTTGAGCCCATGAAGTATTTAAAATTTAAATTTGACTCTTCATAACATCTACAGATACCCTGTACTACCTTTAAATGCCAGGTTGATGTCTAACGTCTGCTTTTAAACCTGCACTCGTCAAATGGGACCGTGCTTTCAAAATGGAAAACACAAGGCCCCATGTATCCAGTAACGCCTCATGTCGCTGCGTTTTCCCCTCCCGTCTATAGAGAATGCTGATCGGCACAGCCGGCCAGATGGTGGCGCGGATCGCCCGAGAGGCCGGGGATGACCTGAGCAGAGTCTTCCTGAGGGAAGTGAAGCTGAAGCTCTCCGTCAAGTTGCGGAACTGAAGGGGTCGGGAGGATTGAGAAGACGGTCAAAGCTTAAGGAGGTGAAAACGGATCGCGCTGGATTTGAGACGGCCCTCCAGATGAGCTTCAGGACAGACGTGGGACACTAGCAGTACGGATGAGATCTCGTCACGAGTCGGACGGGGAGCCGCGAGGATGGAACACATCCACAGCAACAGAGCTGCCATTGAGCTGGTTCCTGTGCACTGAAGAAAAGAGATGGTCATATGCATGGCCAGAGCGATTTTCGTGTTAGACGAAGACTATTGACTTTTGTGTCGGCTGTCTCTTTATCAACTGTGTCCTTTCATGCAGCCCCATAACATGTTTGTTTAAAGAATTTAAAACTTTTATCTAAAGATTCTTTCGACTGTCATTATATTAGTGTGAAACTGTGATGACTCATTGTAATGCTGGAAAAACAGACACGTCTCCACAGATTACCATTTTCTGGGACGATTCCGTACACGAGCTGTAGAACAGAGCGCAGCGGGTGGTTGTTGCCGTTCATTTGCCAATGACATGTTTCGAAAACAACAACGCAGACTATCATCCAGTTGGTATTTTGGCACGCGGTCAACACCGTGTTCATGGCCGAGTGGGTTGGGCACGCTGTGAAAAGGTGGATGGTTTATCTCGGACTGTCAGAGCTTTGCCTTGTGGTAACGTGAACGGTAGATAACTGAAGTGGGACCTGCCCAGTCATGTTCACTCAAATGTCCCGGATGTACCGTCCACTCCCTCTTCACTTCAGTGTCTTCCACTGCCTTTGCAGTATGGCCATCCCTTTGAGTTTCTTTTTGTTACAGAGTCTCCCTAATGGATGACAAAATTGAGCACTGACCTGATGCTAAAATGGGTCACATAATGGTGATAAGATTCATTCCAGCTGCCTGTGAGTTAACGCGACAGTTACTCTATCCAGGGCATCTCGATGAATAACCAGCTAGTGGCCTAAAGCAAGGGCGCAGAGAGAGGGAGAGGCCGGGCCTCGGTTGTCTCTCCGCGCTCCCTGCAGCGGCTGCTTCCCAGTGATTACACAAGCAGCTGCGCCGCAAAGATCACCACTCCGACAAGCCAACTGCCGATGTGCGTCAGGCAGCGGACCGAAGTAACCCTTCAAAACGATGTGTTTGGAAATGCTGATGCCCTGGTTCAGATGGGCCGTGTACCAAATAATCAGTTACTCATTTGTGTCTGAAATGTAAACTTTATTTCACAAGCGTCCTCAAGCACATCTCACTTACAAAAGGGATAAAATTGGAAAACAAATAGCATGTTTTTATCTTTGGGTACAGGCTAAGGTTAATCTCTCGTCCCAAAGCTCATCAGTAATACAGCAGTCTCCGAATCTGCCTCTCTTTGGTCCTTTGGGTCCAGACGACATTGAGCGAAGGCCATAAAACCCTTACCATTACTAAAAACTCAGTAATGGTAACGGTTTGATTGCCCCCCTCTGCAGTGCGCAGCTCGCGGCGGTCAGTCACGCCTCTGTGCGTCTGCTGATCGTAGGAGGTGGAATGAAGCCCTGGATAGTACATCATCTATACTGTAGTGTCTCTTTAATGAACTTACAGTATATGATGATATCCTGTCCAGGGCACAAGACCAACATTTAGCAGTGTGTTCCCATTGTGTCAGTATCCTGCAAGAGAAAGGTAGAAGACGTGTTGATGATGCATAAAAGAGACATCCAAAACGTAAACGTGCACATTGTTGAGTATCCACTGGTTCCTAATAGGGTAGAAATGCTTTGCAATGCATATAAAAATCGTACATATATTAACAACAAAAAAACGCATATATTTATATATCCTGTTCAATAAAACATTCAACAGGGTGTAAATCTGAGAGTGTACAAATGAAGGGCCTTGACCCTGAACCAACACCAACAGCTCTGTCACCCAATGTTCTTATATACTCACCTCTGTGTGTGTGTGTGTTGTCATCATCGTCGTCTCTACTCTTCGTTTATGGCTCGATGATGCTTTTCTTTACACCGTGTTCTTGTTTTATGGCCGGCGTGTCTCTGCGTCTGCTTCACCGGCTCCCAGCAGCTCACAGATGTGCCTCCTGGGCTCTGCACTTAAAGACCCCCCAGCTCATTAGCATACCGTGATGACATCAGGGCTGGACCAGACTCTGCTTATCTGCTCCGAACCTGATTGCCTCCATCCACTGATTGCCCACACCCTTATTACACCCTGCGATACACTAAACCGCTTATTGGTGGGTAAGTTGTGTAACATGACTATGAAACCTTTTGTGTAACATCTATTTCTGGGCAGAGTTTGATTAAAGTAATATTTACCCACGTTTTCTTAACGTCCTTGTTGAGTTTAGTCGTGAATTTTGACCTTTTTCTGTCATTTATGCCCAATTAAAATGACCGGTACTGACAAGGACCTGCTGTCAAGTAAAATAGGGTTTCTCCTAAAAAGCCTGGAGCTGTAACTCACAATGTGGAAATAAATCTAATGTTCCCAATCTCTTAAGTCTTCTGAGTCTTGTAGCACTTGGGTTTGGAATTTAATTCTGTAATATGTTGGCTGATGTCATATTATCCAACTTATTAAACTAGGTGGGCTTCTTTTCTCGGGCCTTGATCTTGATTCCAGGATGTGTAGAGCTGAGATCTATTTTTATTGGATGTCACACAGACACAGTGCATCAAATTGCGTGAATATGGGCCGACTGTACTGTGGTAGTGCCGGTTCCCCTCTGTCCTTTTTCTTGAATTTATGACATAAAACTAACCAGAAAAGGTATTCAAAGGCTGTTTTGGAAAAGAAAAGAAGTCTTCCCGGGGAACGCTCCAGCTCGGTCTCATAAATGCAGTCACTCGCTCGGTGTGAGTGTGACCTGTAACGTGGAATACAGCGTTACTAAATCATCAAGAGACTAAATATGAATGTCTTCCCTAGAGGACAGGCATTTTAAAAAGGTTGAACTCTCAATAATTAGGTCAATACAGCGTTAGGTGGGACAACACAGTTGCCGTGGTAACACACTCCCTGGTTTGGGTGGGGGACCTGCTGTAGTCACAGATAAAGATGGAGGACTATCTGGGTGGTTTGGTTTCCCTCCAACTCTTTATCTGCAGGAGAAATGCTTGTACGTTTTTCTGTTAATTTTCAATTGCATTCAAAGATAAGTGAGTTTTTTATCATTAGTCCAAGGCAGAAAGGCAGACAGCTCTCATCGTGCTGCTGGTTTGACTAAATTGCTTTAACTACAGTGAGGTGAATGAAGGTAACTGTCACCATCATGTGTATGATAAGCTGTACTATCAGTTTGATGGCACCTAAAAATGCCACAGACTAAAACATTCTTGGTCGTGTCTTGTACATTATTGGCAGGACTTAATGATAGGCCTTGAGTAAAATGGGTACGTTTGAGATTAATAATATCGGGTCTGGGTGACGGATGTTGCTGGAGACCAAGGAAACCCCCTGTAGTCACAATGAGGACTCTAGAATATATTTGCACTGCTCATGTGAAACCCACGTATACATGGTATAATAAGACTATCATGAACAGAATACTCACTAACAAATATATAACAAAATGCACAAAAGTGTGGGAGCAAAACATTCAGAACAATATCTGCATTATAGTGCGTCTGCCATATACCATTTATAATAGAGGCGATTAGATAGCCTATAGTACTGTTTGCCTATCAATGAATAGCATTTTTACAACAATAAAGTATTCAGGGTAACTTTACTCAAGCCTTAAAGGAACTTGTGAGCACTGAGCAGTAATTGTTACATTTTGGTAAAAGTGAACTGTAAATATGTATTTAGATGGGCATAAATGTCCATGAGGTTTTTTTTGTGTTAATTATTTTTATTTTTTACGACCTTCAAAAAAACCTTTGATAATGTTCACCAAACCATGTATCTGGTCATATAAAATGGTAATATAGAAGATATATCTTCATTTTTTAAATGGCATTTCAACTGATGGAATCACATATTTTGGGATTCAATTTGTACATGTATCAAATCTGACATGGATCACATATTTGGCAATGCAATTTGTGTCTGGGATGGTCCGACCAGTTACCCAAAAAATGGCCTCAAGGGAAGTTTCAGAAGTCTTGGAAGTGTTTTCTATGCATCACTAACCAAGCCTCCTCTTAAAACATTCATAACGTTTTCACATCAATCTTTTTCCTTTTGACAAATTTGACACCAGCCGTCTGTTACGTGTTTGAAAGCAATGCTAGTGCAAGTCAGAGGGGAATTACTCTCAAAATTGTACACTCATCCCCTCAGACACGTCTATTACTTGTACACAGTTTGGGATAGTAAACGGACTGTCTTGAATTCAAAGTTGAGATCAAATGTTTCGTTCCCCACTTTAATCTCAAGAGACGGATGGTTAGATGGACTCATCAACAGGGAAATGCAGGGCCAAAGTTAGGATCAAAGTTTGGAACAGCGAGCTCAATAAATATTAGGCGGTGACACGTTGACGATTTGGCCACATACTCTTATTACTGAAATGAATCTGAATCTGAAATGACAGGTTAAAGCACAGACTTTATTGTCAGTGTATTTTTAATCAAGTGATAGGCAACTGCATGTCATTTTTGTAGATATTAACCCCATTTCAGGGTGCTAAAATAATTTGATGAATAATAATTTGAAAAATATACTCAATAATTTCTTTTTTTTGGATAAAAATGTAAACATGACACAAAGATTAAATAACTATCCCGTGTCTGCTGACACTGCTGCTCTCTGTCTTCTATCTGCTGTGCACCAAGGGCTGCTGGGAGTTGGGTAACTATGACAAAGCTTCCTCATCCATACAGATACACCTTCCCTGGAGGAGGTGGAGGCGTTTCCTAATCTCCGTGTACAAACTCAAACCATCAACAACACAATCAATGCCAATGGCTGGGTAAGAAACGGAGAACAAAGAGCTTTACATTAAACAGAGTTCACATGTGCCACTGGTTCCCCGCTCCGCGCCGAACGCCTGTCCTGCATCCAGATTGTCCACTGTCCTGTGTTTTGACTTCAGAGAAGCTGAGCTCACACAATCCAGAGGTTCACCTTCACTCAGTGGACAAATGTCTTACACAGTCTGTTACACATGAAGTCTGAAACACTGTTGACAAAAATACATGAATGTAATACTACATTATTATTAGTAGTAGTAGTAGTGGTGGTAGTAGTAGTAGTTGTGGTAGTAGTAGTAGTAGTAATGGTACTAGTTGTAGTTGCAGTAGTAGTAGTAGTGGTGGTAGTTGTTGTTATAGTTGTAGTAGTAGTAGTAGTGGTGAGTAGTAGTAATGGTACTAGTTGTGGTTGCAGTAGTATGTAGTAGTAGTAGTAATGGTACTAGTTGTAGTTACAGCAGTAGTAGTAGTGGTGGTAGTAGTAATGGTACTAGTTGTGGTTGCAGTAGTAGATGTAGTAGTAGTAGTGGTGGTAGTTGTATT
>OMOT01078480.1:0-10287 GCA_900312575.1 Acanthochaenus luetkenii
CAAAAAACAATTGAATGTGACCTACATTCAACCTTCCCAAAATGAATTGGCGTATGTGTGTGTGTGTGTGAGTGACAGAGAGAAAGAGAGAGAGAGAGAGAGAGCGAGAGAGAGAGAGAGAGAGAGAGAGAGAGAGAGAGAGAGAGAGAGACTATCGTACTTGCTCGCTCTTCTACCTAATTGTAGCTGTTTATGTTTTACCATATATTGTATGGCTGCAGTTTGGTGAGCTTTGGGATGGATGGAGTCTAGTAAATATTGACGTACCCTTATATACCTTTACGTGCTTATAATACTACCTTCCCTAAGTGAGCCTGTCCCCGGACTCCTGTGAGCGGAACAATCACCACTCAGGTTGGTAATCACTGAACCAATTAGACTGTTGAGACGTTTCACACTCATTCACAGCTCAGTGGCTCCCTCTAGTGTTCATGAAGAAAATGACACATCCATAGTTGATATTGTGGGGTAGTGTCCCTCAAATATGTCCAGTATTTGGACACTGACCCTTGCAAATTGAAAAAGAACAAACTATTCATAATTTCATTACGTCAATTAAGACATGATGGGGGAAATAATTATATTATACCTGGACAGTATTTTTCCTCCCCGATTTTGGAAAAGTAAATGCAAATTCAACTCCCGAACGGACATCCTGTCATGTGCAGTACGATCAAAGATAGACATTGATGGATGTCGATCAAAAAAAACAACACACCAATAAAACAGCAAGAGTTTCCCATAGTTACATTTAATTGGCTGCAATCTTGTTGAGATATGGATATTTCCTCTTTGATCAATATTAAAATCACTCTTTTATAATTACAGAGTAAAACCAGTACTGTAAAAACAACGTTGGATAATCATGCAGACTCCACATACATTTGCGCTCCCTCTCTCTCACACACACACATCTATATCGAAGCATATTGAACACCATAATTGACCAAGGTTACAATTAGAGCAGAATGGTTACATCTATTTACATGTACAGACAAAAAACTGCAGCACATACAGCGCAGAACTCTGCAGAACAATACAAGACCCAAAGGAAGATAATAACCTACATATTTGAATAAATATGCGTTCATTACCACAATCACCAATAAATCATTCAATTGGATTTTTAAGTTGGGAGCTTTTTATTTTCACAGACCGGTAGTTCCCGACCAGTATTGATCCAAGTGTCTGAGTATATTTGTTGAGCTCGTGAGGTCAGTGATCTGTGTTCCGGTTTGATAAACACAGGCTCTGTGGTTGCCTGGATAAGACTTGTGTATATTCAAAATCTCATATTGGCCCTTAAAAAATACTTGCGGTACCACAACCACGGGTTCTGTGGTGGTTCTATACTCTTGCTGGGATTTTCCCTGCAGAACTCATTACTGTGACACTGACTATGTGGTATTCTTGTGATACTGATAACATATTTTGGACAGTTTCTCTCAGTAATACCTCAAAAGCACCACAGAAAAGGGCCTTTAATACTCAATTAGAACAGTTGGATGCCAGTAAAATGAACCAATGTCCTAACACAACCATGACTGGTAATATGCACTATGAATTGAGACAGAACAATTTATCGTTTTAGTGTATATTAAAGTTATGAGTCGTCTCAAGACTTTTGCTTACAAAATTGTTTGTTTTGGGGGATCAACACTTTTTTAAAATATTGAATGTAAAATTTCAGATATCAAAACTGTTCCAAAATGTATATAGTTTTGGAATAAAAGCCTAAAATTGCCTATGCCCAATCATGTCAAATTGGACATGGTTTGTAGCTTTAGGAAATACAAGGCCCCCAAGCGCGAAACATTGCCTTTCTGACACGGCAGAGTCAATAATTCCTAACATTCGACATAAGTTTGAATATAAAAAGACATTCAGAGCACAGTAACTTTAAAATTCAATAGATCTGGGATCTGTTGGTGCATTCACTTCCACCACAATACGTTTTTGAGATCGCAGTCTCCTCTTTTCAAAGACCTGTGTTAAAGCAGTGGCCAAAGTTTGATCAAACAGAACAACTGAGAAAAACAAACTACACTATCTTTATCAATATCCACATTTACGCTACATATACCTTTCTGCTGAAGGATTATCATTAGCCTATACCTTCATTTTTTCCCTTGCATAGTGACAGAAATTTACATTATGTTGCCATTAATCACACTATGGGGAGACAAGTCCAAATATTTAATATACCCCATAACAGCTTGTTTGCGTTGTAAGCATTCACCAGTCGAAGCGATTGCTAACTACAAGGAATTCAAGAGCTCATTTTTCAGTTGAACTAAGAGAAAAGATATAAACTTTTACTCCAAATTGTGAAAGTGCCTGATGACAAAAAAAGAAACAACAAACAAACCCCGCCTCCAAAATGAACAATTCTAAATATCAAAAGGATCCCTGCAAGAAGGCAGGACCCACACCCGGCAGAATAAAATAGAACAGGACAAAGCGGATATTATCCAAAACATCTAAAGTACCCAGATCCAAACTGACTTACAACAGACTGGCACAGCGGGTTTTGAACCCAGCATAGGTTAACAGAAATACACTTGACATTCGACCAAACAAGTTCCTTCGGGGCAGTGATCCCGTGTGTGTGCGTGTGTTGAGTCCGTTCCACTGAGTCCTTTCTCAGACATCATAGCGGTTGGTGTTGGCGAGTGCGTCTGCGTCGGCATGCGTCTGCTCCGAGTGGCTATGATATGAACTGGGTCAAATAAAAGAAGAGGGCAATAGGCCACGGGTGTGTGCTAGAAGGAGTGTGGCGCTGTTATCCTAAGGTTAGAAGTCCATTTGAGAGACGTTGAGGACCATTCATACAGGTTTAGTCAGTCTGACGGAGTCTGATCCAGTAAGGTCTGGCCTGTTAGGTGGGGTAAGTCTGATACAGTGGTAAAGCATTAATAATAGACATGACGGTCATGTCCTACCCTCTCCTCCTCTCCTGGAGAGCTGGGACAGGTGGGGGCCACAAGTCGGGTACAGTCGTTTGTTGTTGTGTGTCCTCGTTGCTTTTTTTCCTGTCTAGAACAGCTGGATCATGGATTCCCTAGACTTGCCCACTCCGATCCATTTGACTAAGGAAACAGACAAGCACACAGGTAGAGGTTAATTACTGTGTAGTGCCCAAACAAATGGAGGTTTAGCAATAATTCGACTATTGCACTTTGAGTGTTTGCTTACGGGTGCTTGTGTGTGCAGGGATGTACTTTTCAGAGTTTTCCTTTCCAGGACTGTAATAATTTCTGACACATAACTATTTCATTTATTTTACTTTTTCCGAGCAAATTCTTGTTTATGAAGAGAAGATACTGAGTGAGAATGAGCATCTATAAGGGCTGCACAACGAATCGTGCATAACTGTGTATCGCAATTTTAGGTTCCACAATTAATAATCATAGAATATTGGCATATTGAAACATTTCATTTCATTTAAATGCTGACGGTAAACAATCAAGATGTCGATGTAACATGAAGAAAGTGCAGTAAAATAATTATGTTCCTCTAATCATTGAGTAATAATTGTGATTAATACTACCTGATACACAAAACACAGTATCTTGCATTTCAGCCATAATAGTGCAGCCTTAGTATCTATGTGTGTGCATTTTTCATGGATTGTGTGCATCTCTGAGTGTGTGAGTGTATGTGTATGTATGCGTGTGTGAGGTCATACCAGGCACACCCACATGCCCCTCAATGTAGCGGACATATTTCTGGGCATTTTCGGGCAGCTCCTCAAAGCTTCTAATAGCCGAGGTATCGCTGTTCCAGCCAGGCAGTGTCTCATACTGGACTTCCACACACTGCAACACCTCCTGGTTGGCTAGGGGAGGGAGGGACACTATTGGCTATAGGAGACATCAAACTGCTAAGGCAGCAAGACACTGCAAGTTACGCAATGGGATATGTAATTCTAACTTTAAGATGTTTTGGAAGATGTTTCCGAGACCACGTAATTCCTGAACCAACCAACAGCCTTAAACCAATTCTAGAGTCTAGTTAGCAGTAACTTATGGTCCACTGAGTCAAAAGCCTTAGAAAGATCAATGAACTCAGCTGCTAACTAGAGAGAGGAGGATAGAAGAGAGGAGAACAGAAACAGGTTTCTACAATCTTATTTCTCAGCTTTTGCATTATTCTCTTAATATGTGCTGGAATTCATTTACACACCAGGCACACACAAAACACTTCATTGCACAAACAAGTACTCGCACGCACACCAGCTCACCTGGGAAGTGAGGTATAGACTGGTTGTCCACTTTGTACGCCACACCCACTTTGATGGCTGGGAACACGTCGAGGATGTCCAGCTTGGTAAGTGCTAGGCTGCGGGACAAAAGGGAAAAGAAGGTTAAAAAAAAAAACCACACACACAAGTTTATTCTACCATTGAACAGGTGGGGTGGGCCACCCTGCCTTGAGAAGCTGCTAACCCACCTAAAATAATGTAATTAGTCTGGGTTTCAATGGAGAGTTTTAGTGTCTAAATGCAGAATTCAAGAACACAATTCTGTGGGAAACACTGACTGACACACATGTAAACAAGCCGAAATGAATACAAACACACATGTAACATGCACGCAGAACTCACGCAGTGAAGCCATTAATCATGTGTGCGTATTTGATGAGCACCAGGTCCAGCCAACCACATCGCCTCTTCCTGCCTGTGGTCACTCCCACTTCCTTCCCCCGGGTCTGAAGCAGCTCTCCAATCTCCTAAAGAGAATGAGAGCAGACAGTCCAGCGGGACTTTGTGAACGGTTTCATTTGCAAACTTTTTAAGAACTTCCGATAATTCTACATGACATGAGTGATGGTAAAATGAACCAATCACAGAAAAGAACAACAACGAGCCACTAGACCCACGTCTGCATTTGGGCTTCAGTTCAGCTGAAATAGTCATCTAGCCTGTTGATAGTTTTCATGTACTGCATGTTGTAGTGTACAGTGCAGGGTTCCCACACATTTTCACTAATGAAATTCTAAAACCTTCCCATGACCACTCTTCAAATTTCCATGACCAAATTTTTACGAGACTGAAATTAAAAAGGTAAACTACAACTTCAACAAAACGGTCAGCCACCAACAATATTTTCCTCCAACAGGAAGGTCTATTTCAGACATTTCTACTTTTGGAAACATGATTTAAAGGACTAAGCCTTTAAATCATGTTTCCATGTTTGATGGGTGGTATAAGATATAGTGTGTGCGTGTCCCTACGTTGGTCTGCTCCGAGGGAAAGGCTCCGATGCCCACCCTGGTGGTGTAGGCCTTGACGACACCATAAACCTCGCCCACGTTCTGAGGTGGCATGCCGAGGCCCGTGCACACCCCGCCCACCGTGCAGTTGGACGACGTCACAAATGGGTACGTCCCTGCAAAGACACAATGGTCGAAGACCGATCATGCATTTCAAAATCATTCATTCAGAAAGACTGGTTAAACAAACACGCTGGCAAAAATCTAATTAAGTGGGACGATTTGTCCCAACAGAGGAAGGCAACAAACTTACTGTCCTCTCAAAAGAGTGACGTGCAATTGTTTTCTATATTAAAGGCTTTATTACCAGCCATGTCATACATCTACAGCAGTGTGAGGGCTTGGGCAGGTGAGGGCTATGGGTTGTTTCCGGACAAGGCCTTATGTTGACAGTGCAGAGCGATTTGTTTTAGCGCCTGTCCCGATTTGTCTGGCTGGTTAGTCTCACTTGGACCTGTCTCCTACAGCTCTGACCTGTCTGTCCCTTCATTCATTGACTCCAGTGAAAATACTGCTCATTAGACATTGTTCAAACAGTTTTGCGCATGCATTGGATCATGTGAAACACCAGATGAGTTCAATCAATCAGAACAAACTTTCTCAAATACCTTTTTATGGCTGAGTTTGCTAATTGGGTAATTGGGCTATGTGAGAAGTAAGAGCCACGCCCACCTGGCATTTTTTCCCACACAGATCAAAACACTCAGTGTAGGAAGTAATTCTAGCCTAGTCTCTTGTATGTCCATGTTCAGACTGGCAGCCCAAGGCATATCCAGATTGGAATCAGATTGCTTTTATCACGTCTGAACAGCAAACAAAACACATGGAAACAGATTTTTGCTAAATCGGATTTGAACCACATTCAAAGGTGGTTTGAAATGCGATTCAAATCGGATTTCTAAAGTTGTGTCTCAGTCTGGACGCTCTAGCAACTCAAATCGGATATCAAACTGTCCTTTATGTCACTCGCAATGCGACACATAACGTTCCCCGGCACATTCTGAAATTGGAAAGCCATGTCATCATCAAAAGTCCAGAGGACTACATGTTCCCACCAGTGATTACTTTTCAGATGGCACCACACCTCTCGCTGCACAGTGATGCCTGCAGCCCGGAACATTGTTGTATATATCAGCACCAGACAACATCAGCGACGGAGGAGTACTGCACCGTGACTAGAGATTGATATGGCGTGAAGGGCGAGACGACAGATCTCCATTCTTCAATCGGTTGCTGTTTTGTTGTTGTCTGCAATGTTTTGTACGTAGGCCTACCCACGCATACGTCGTTACCACAGCAACCAATGTAGATAGGTCGACGATGTCTGAATACACAAATCCGATCTGATGACTTGCAAACAACAGTGTGGACAGTCAGTTCTAAAGATCGCATTTGAGAAACAAATCGGATTTGCCTGCAGTCTGAACAAAGCCTTAAGAGAGACCGTTCTGTAATCAGAAAGGCACAGGTTCGATCCCTGCAACAACCAATGTGTCCATCAGCCTCCAAGTGTTGTTGAGCAAGACACTCAGGATAAGAGGTTCTGGTAAATACATAACTGTAAAATGATTTAAAAAAAGGTCAAGATTAGGCCTAACGCTTTCTGTGAAAAGTTATCACAATTCGTAACCAAGTACAGTTGCTGCCACATTGCTACCTACCGGACGGAGAGACATGGTTGTTTGCACACGCACACTGTGCCCTGAGTCACGTTGTCACCAATGTTATTACAAACGTGGCGTTATGATAATGGTACAGCGTGGGACCTTGACCGTCATTTAATCTGCTCACTGCCGTCAGTGCTCTCGATAATGGCATGTCTGCTATGACGTTACAGTGACATACTACAATATCCAGGAGGCTTGTATGATAAACCTGATATCTCATTATCTGAATACTTTTTTTTTTTAAACACAAGAATTCTTCAACAAATACAACTATGACGTTTTTAAACGTCAAATAGTTCCTCACACCTTTTGACTACATTCCTGGATTTACCTTGTATGTTTCTTTACAAACACCTAGGAAATTAAAAGTGTCTGGCTGGTTGACTGACTGATAGACTGCTGATGCAGGGTGCCTTCATGCTCATGCACAGTAAGGTCTGTGGATTTAACTGTGACCGTGCAAATCGAGCCTGGACGCCAGAGCACGTCAGTAACAAGTTAGTAAACTCACCATCTTCACTAGTCTGAGTTCCAAGCAGGCTTTTGCAAAGAGCATCACATAGCTTAAGTTCACCAGGTCACTGTAGATGCACTGTACAGCACAATGACACTGATTCTGAGACTACATGTTAGCAGAAATAAGTATACTGTTGGCATAATGAAGTAGGGTTAGGGTTAAAATGATTTTAATGTGTAGAGGATTTGAATATAATTTTTGATGATAAAAGGGTTTGAACAAATTTTTTCAGCAAACAGGGGGTTTGAAGGGTTATGCTTATTATTATGGTACAGACCGTTCCTGACAGTGTCAAAATAACCAACACTCATACACTAGACTTGCTTGGATGGCTAGCAGCATCACTGTTAAACTGGCCAATTGCGTTAAAGTCCATCCCTTGTACGGGGCGGGCCCAGCCCGAGAAGAACCTGTCTGAACACGGAAGTCTCAGGCACTCTCGTGGGGGCTACTGACCCAGGGAGTCCAGCGCTGAGCATTACTTGTGAAACCTGAAACCTGCAACCTTGATTAAAGAAACCCAAAAGAGAGAAGTTGTCTTATATTTTTTACTATTATTAAGTGACCGACAGTAGAATAAAAGAACCGGGGCAGGGCTTAGGGGACACAGAACCTAGAGCCTAACAATCGAAAAGCTAATTGGAAATGTGCAGAATCAAACCAGTTAAGAGTATGAGATAAATACATACACACATGCTGAAGTACTGACCAAAGTCTATGTCCAGTAGCGCTGCGTTGGCTCCTTCCACCAGGATCTTCTTGGGAGGACCGTGAAGAGCCTCGTACATGTAGTGCACTCCATCTCTCACCATGGGCTTGATCCTCTCCACATAGTCCTAAACACGCAGACACACACAAACACACACGAAATGTTAATGCAAAAGGGACAATTTACTAAATGTATCCAAATGTTTTTTCTTCATCCAATATCCATTACCTTTAGTTTCACAAGCTCTCCCTCTATGTCAATCTCCAGAGTTGGGTACATGGCCTTGTACTGCTGGGCCAATACTTTATACCTGCAACACGGAACAGTCATCAGTTTTGATTCATCTCATTTCAGTGTCTTCCACTCACAACTTGCGCTTATAGGACACAATCCTACATTACGTTGCAATGTGTGTATAACAAAAATATTATTAAATAAACTCAGAAAGCTCACAAATAAAGAATTTTCCAGTTTTTCCCCATGCTTTAGAGATCAATATCGAAGGCGTGCAGCAAATAATGTTCCATCATACTCACACACTTGATACCTGTAATACTGTCAATTCATCACAGACCTTACAATCATCAGCCCTATGGTCTTTGAAGAGTGATAGGCTTAACCCACTTGGGGAATACTAAAACCCAGAGAAGTGATCCTGTAACATTGGAGCAGACCTTTCAGAGAACTGAGTGAAGTCAGACAGCAGGTCACATATCCTGAGGCCGTTACGCGCCGCCTTGGCCGAGTACACTGGACCAATCCCCTTCTTCGTCGTTCCCAGGCTGGGAAGGGAAAAAAGAGAGGAGGGAGAAAAGAAAGAAAGAAAAGAGAATTAGTCACATGTGACCTCGATATACCACCTGACTCCATCATGTCACTCACCCAACTCCCCTCAAATTCTTCTAGCACTATAGAATGTCGGGACCAAATATGGACAGATAGCCCTTGTAAGCCGAATCAATGAGTCTAACTGGATAGAGAATTCCTATTACCGTTTTGGCACTGTGGTGTGACATTGTGTCCTGTCTTTTTGTTTGCAAAAGTGTCCGTTACTGTAAATGTCCACTGGGAGGGAAATTTGACACTCTCAGAATTAGTAGTGTGTGTCTGCTTGATGAAGTTCCTTCAAGAAACATCACGAAACTAGTTCCGCCTGTCATTTGTTTATTTGTCAGCACTTTGGTGGAACTACAAGACCGCGACAGCCTTTTCATTTATGATCTATACCCTTAGACCAGTGGTTCTCAGCCCCGGTCCTCAGTACCACAGACCTGCTGGTTTTCTATCCTACAGCTAGTCAATTACATACACCTGGTGTAATCAGGGGCTGAATGAGACCTGAGACACCAGGTGAACGTTATCAACTACCAGGTAAAACAGACAACCAGCAGGGCTGTGGTACTGGAGGACCAGGGTTGACAACCACTGCCCTAAACAATTATCCCTGTTACTAGTTTTGATTAAACAGAAATACCTGGACGAGGATGACCCTATAGGCTAATCCAAGCAGTCTGATCGGATTCTGTGACTGCATGAGTGCTTTGCTTTCTGTTCTGACTTACAGTAAAGGACCTAGTAGAATGCCTGGCGATACTGGAAATCCACCAGGCTATCATATCAATCTGCTGAAAGCTTATAATGACTATGCCATTAAGGCACCAAGGTAAAGCACATGCATTCTCTCTCTCTCACACACACACGCTCATCGAGTTGTTGGCGCCGCCGAGTGCGGCCGCCTGTTACAGTAGCTCCCGCTCGTAGTGCTACCTCTTAGCTTATCTCTTAGCCTGCGCTTATTTCTTACTTTCGTATTTTCCTTCGACACTTAAACATACCACCTAACAACATTTACGGACTTATTTTTCTACACCTGAACCCACCAAACAAAGATGGTTTGCTACAGTCGAGAGGACCTACTCTCGCTAAAAACTACGGCATCAGCCCCGTCGGCAGGAATACCGACGGAGATACGTAAACACAGACGCGGAACGAGAGCCGGCCGGAAGACGAAGGAGAGGCACAGGAGGTTCAAACCTTGCCTTCCGTCGGTGGTAATGGGGAACGTGAGGTCGCTGGCCAACAAGACGGACGAACTCGCAGCCCTGGTGAGCAGCCAGCGT
>OMOT01078481.1:0-11641 GCA_900312575.1 Acanthochaenus luetkenii
TGATTAAAGTTCTGATATTTTGTACTGTTTACCTTCTGTTTTATTCACACCCTTTGGGTGTGAAAGGAGGGATTTGTGGTATTTCAAGATTACACATATCTGCTTTTTTCTCACTAGCATATTCCAATCATATCTTTAAGCTAAAGACGTCTCTTTATTAGAGACAAACTTATTGTCAGACCTATGGTCTGTTTTCAAGTGTTCATATGTCCCAGTAAGACAAGACAGAGAACATTCCTGACGTATTCCAAATGCGCACGAAGATGTCGTCAGCACATTCGTGGAATGATCCGTCATCAAACTGTTTATCTATATAAACCATGTCTTGTCAATACAGGGTGTCTCTCTTCCTTACTGAGCTTTGGAAGAGGACCCGTACGTACGATTCTTAATTCATGCCGATTTCTCATTAAAACCATTACTGCGATTGGCAGTAATAATCTAAACAGCTCTGAGATCTTGCATCCATCCTTTCATTCTTTTACATCCAACGAACATCCAACAGTACTTACCCTTTGGAGGAGTTGATCATTAATATTCTGTCCCAAACCCCTCCTCTGTCCCCATGTCAAGGATTAACAGCTATGTTAGCAATAGCCAGCAGATGTTAATTGGAATAACAAACAAATTAATAAGCTCAGGGGGGATGCACAGGTGGAGGCAGGGAGCTGTTGTCTATCAGCAAGGCCTTTGCTGTAAATGCTGGCTGGACAAGAAAGTCCCCATGGCAACAAACTGGAGAAGGACATGATGGAAGAGCAGATGGCTACCCCCTTACTCTTTTCATCCCCGCTTGCCAAACAGACGATGCTACAGGTGTGACAAGATGTCCAGGCTGGATCAAGGCCCAGTCCCTAGTGTTACCCTCCTCACTTGGTCCTCAGCCTATCACTGCCTGTCTTTCCCAGTACAACTCTTTCTCCTTCCCGTCCTCCCTCCCTTTCACACCTTCCTCTCTCCCCTTCCTCCGCTCCCCTCCTTCCCCCTTTGCCTACCTCGAGCCAAAGATCAGCTGGCGATATTCACAGGCCAGGTGAGGGGAAGTCAACTGCAGCCAAGTAGAAAGCTGACATACCTGTTAGCCTACGGGGCCTGTCCAGGTGCCTGCTCCAATCGGCACCAGCCAGTTGCCGACAGGAAGCATGCAGTGAAGGAAAGATGATGTGGCTGTGATGTTTGTCCAAGCCAGCATGGAAAGCTTAAAGCGAGGGTGTTGTCACAGAAAAACACTGGGAATGAAGATTGTTTGATGGACTTCCTTTCCTTGGGGACAGATATGTTATAGATGTGGTGCAAACAAGAGCTTTTCTGTAGTTATTGCCCAGGGTTGCCAACTTTGGTCAACTGGCTGGAGTGAGATTTTCACATCATGGTCTGTAACTTTTACGCTTGCATCTTAAATCATTATTTATTTAGCCTAAACACTCACAAACAACTGATCATTGATAATAACTTGCCTGCGCTGCTGATAATTACACCTGAGCCATAGTGCTAATTCACATTCTTGTTTTTTACTACTTTATGAGAAGCCCTGTGATAACGACATATGAATTATCTCACACAATGACCATAGATATTCGGCCTCACATTCAAGGCTATGTTTTTATAATAAGAGGACGATGCTATTTGCAAAACCCTTAATGCAACTGTCAACACTAAGACACTGTTTAACCAAACAGTTAATTTCATTCACAAAATGCAATCAAGACATTGAACAAGTCAACCAAAACAGCAGATATTATCAGCTGAGTAGTTGGTCAGGTAGTCTGTTACACACAGACCCAGAAAACACTAAAAACTTTGTCTTCTGGGGATCTTTGGTTGATAGTATAAAATATGTTAACTGTAGATAATTTGCTTATTTTACTTTTGCTAGTAAAACAGCATGGTGCCTCTGGCTTTACTCTGTACTATACTGAAATAAATAATTTGTTTTACTTTTTCACATTGTACAGTGATGTGGCTCAAGTTGTTTAGTTTAGTTTTTTGTGTTTAGAATAGCCTGCTCACTTTGCTCAGACTGGGTCTTGCTATATTTTAAATGTTATATTTTAACAGCTTGCTATATTTTAAACTGCCGTGAGATTTGTTTGGGGAGCTTGAGAGACGGAACCTGAAAGCTTGTGTCTCGTGCAAAAAGCGTAAGAGTTGGCAACCCTGTATTACCACACTATTACCCCTGTTCACAAGTCATCACCATGTGCCACTTATGTAAACAGACTATGCCACCCTCACATACAGAAGCAAGGGATTCACAAAACTGCCAACTAAAGTGATGGTCCAAGTAGTTGCGGGACTAGAGGCTGATGTAGCAAAATGCTCAATTGTATTGATCAGTGTACCAGAATTATTTTAAATCATATAGTGTTTGATGATATACAAACCACCAGCACCAATCTCTGTCTTGTCTGCCGCTGAAACTGATACACAGCAATGGAGGCAGGCAGCATACAATTCTTGCCAATGTTGCACACATCCGGGCACATTTCATGTACACAAAATAAATCCACTATGCAGTGGAAACACAGTACATACTAATTTAAAGTCACACTTAGTATGTTAAAGGATAAGTTCAGCAATTTCGGAACTACAGTATATATAATTTGTCTCTCACGTACGTGTGGTACTGTGGTACCCACAGATAATATTGGCTCCAGTTGCTAGCCTCTTGCTGCTAAGAATCAGTCTAAATGGGGTATGTCAAAATATTTTTACAAAAAAGAAGCCTTTTGTAGGTTCCACAGTGGAGTTGAGAGTAAATGGGAAAGTACCGAAATTTTACTGAACTCTGATTTCATGACACAATTCCACCATTACGCACACTTTCACAAATCAGGAAATCACGCAACAATTTTTCTCTGCCGTAGGACAGACTAATGTGGGACTAAAGTGCGTTACTGGCGGCGTGATCTAGTTTTGCAGCGGTCAGGTCAGATTATTGCACATGGAGCCGGGTAGAGCATGGTAGAAGACTACCCACTGAGTGAAAATCAAAGTCCACCATTCACCGGTGCGAGCGTGCACTGCTTCTGCAGAGATCAAATTTCAAAACAAGAGTTATTCACAGATCAAACATGCAAATCATAATCTACAACACCATGATGTTGTACCATGCAAAGCTATGTATTGGGTTTGTTTGATTTATGTTTGAGACTGGAGCTTGCAAAGCAAATGGTGGGCTTGAGCATGGAATGGTCCATTTCTGAAATGTTCAAAGTTGATTTAAGCAACGAAATCTAACTTTTGATCATCTATTTTTCACACATGTCTGTTTTGTATATAAGGTTTGTCACGGTTTTCAAGGTAGGACCCAAGCGCAGACACAGGAGGCAGAAGCAGGAGGCTCCTGGTGTAAACGGCACGTTTATTCCAGGGCAGGAACACAGACAGGTACAGAACATATAGAACAGACAATAACTAAACAGGTTTAATTACAGACAGTAGCGGCTATAACTAGGGGCCGGGAAACATAAAAAATAAAGATAAACAACAAACCAGAAAAGACAGACAGGGAAAAAAGACTAAATACATGAGGGCTAATGACATGATTGAACACAGTTGGGGAACCAAGGGGCACGTGGGAAACACCAGAGGGCAGGGAGGGGTGTCTAGATGGAGTCATGACAAGGTTGCGTTCAGACTCAATATGCAAGTAAATGCAGATCAGCTGCAGCAACATCTTTAGGCAGTTCAGGCTACAAAAAAAAACCTTATTAGAAGAGGTCTCACATGTTTAATAATGTTTCATAATAAATAACAGTGCCGCTCTCGCACAAGGGATCCTCTCCACTTATTCCTAAAAACTTTCAAATAGATTACAGCCGTGCATCTCAAAGGAAAGAAACTATCACTTGCTAGTCATTATACAGAATTGAGAATTTGTGTCTGCATGTGCAAGCAATAGAGAGAGAAAGAGACAGTTAGAGAGAGTAAGAAAGAGGGCAAAATAGAGCCTGCATGTGGGATTGGATAGCACTGTTAATCCACTCTATTTGTGGTTCTTGATGGAAATTGTATTAGTTTATGGTATTAACACTACTGAGCTAATGGTTGTTGGAATGCCAAACAGCTCTCTGTCAGTGGCGAGCACTCATAATAAGCTATAAATGTGGCGCATGCCCAAGGCATTTGAAAATGATGAGAATTTACATATCAAAATTAAAAATGTCAATGTATTGTTTTATTCTAATTAACATAAGTATTATTTATATTAAACGTGTCATTTAAATGTTTGTTTCTTACTGTCCAATTATTTTACTGCGATGCAGTCTGGTTTTCTGACTAGCGGTAACGCAGCCTGCTATATCCATCTGTCCTGCAAATAGCAAAGCTGCCAAGCGGTCAGCTTACTTCGCGCATGCACTCTGTCATTTCCAGTCGTATTCATAGTAATGTGTGTATCCTCTGACCGTGAGAATGGTGGGCAAAAAAGCTGTCTGTGAACCAGCTTATTCTTGGAAACACGCATGCGCAACACTGCCACTAGCTAACTGATTACTGTAAGTTTGCACTTGCCTTGCTCGGTTAGCTCAGCACAACACATTAAATTACTTGTCAAATATGACTGAGGAATTTTGAAGAAAAAAAGGAATATGATTGCAAAAGGACATCCAAGGGCTTGGAGTATTGTGTGAGTGAAATGAAGAGTTTGACCATGTTTTTGTACAGCAAAGACCCAGCAAAGCGGAAGAGAGGAGAGGCTGACAAAAAGGCTTCTTATCAAAATCATCATTTCAAAGTGTTAGACACTATTGATTTACAAATGCAGAAGACATCTGACAGCTTCTATGAGAAAGTCATCGCTGAATTTACGATTTATGAAATGTGTGTACTTATTTGTAGAACATTTTCAGCATTTTGTATTAAGTGTCTTGGTCCCCCGAGGCCTCTGTCTGTTTAGTATGTGGTACCGCTGTCTGTGATCATGTTGTTGTTGTTGTGTGTGTGTGGGTGGGTAAGGGGAGGGGGGGTTAGCATGCCCAACCACTGCTCTCTGTATATTCCTTCCTTCTTTCCTTCCCTCTGTGACAAACAGTGTACGATGGAACACACTCTCTTGCCATGCTAGGAGCTCCCTCAAACATCATGACCCTGAGACCTTTTCTCTCTTGCTCTCCCTCCCAAATGGAAATTTGCTTCTTTCATTACATGCTTCTTGCCAGTAATCTTATTAGGTGACAAAAAAAATATGAGACAAAAAGTCACTGACTTGAAAGGCAGTAATTGCTTTACAAGACAGAAGAGGACTCAGGCCAACCTTATGTCTAATGCCCAGGCTCTGACACGGTCCTGAATGGCACCTGCATGACCCACAGGGTGAATGTATCCACTGTGTTTATGAGTGGCTTGTGTACTGTGGAGATTAGGCAAATGGATACAACATACCTTACGTTAGGCTGTGGAAACATTGGGAGATTTGCTGGGGTATAGGCAAATGGCCCACTCTCAACGCCCTGGCCCCCATATAACCCTACACCACAGATCAATAGAATAAATACAAGGATGTGAAAGTAAAATTACTTTTAATTAATCTTAAATTCATAGCTCACAGTAAAATACATTTTATAAACATTACAAATGTTTAAAAAAAGTGATCAAAAGTTAACATCTAAAATGTACATCACAAAAATATCACCAAGTGCAAACATAAGAGAGAGAGAGTATGAGTGAGTGAGTGTGTGTGTGTGAGTGTGTATGTATGTGTGTCTGTTGAGGAACCATCATTGCCAGGAAGACCTTAAAAAGAAGAGGGAGGATGAAATGATGCAGGACTAGTGTCCAGAATAATAACTGACCTGGACTGTTACTGATTGAGTGACAAATAACATGAGTAGTCTTTCTTTTGTATTCAAACAGGGCAGCAGCAGTTGCCATTGTTGAAGTGTGCTACTTCAAGTTCCAGAATTCAACTAACTCAGTCCAATGTTGATTCATCACAAATTACCAGTTGTGTTGATTTGGTTCTCCCTGAGGAGTATTTCTGAGCTATTTCTGAGTGATGTCGGCAACACTTTTGCTGAACTCGTCACAAAATGCAAAATAAATATTGTTCTTGGTAACTAGCATGGCCATTTCACCTCGGCCTTAGTGACTTGATCAGCCTCCATCACACCTCTCACGATGCTAGGGATTCCCCTCTGTGCCTCCTTGGCTTGTTTGTGTTTGCTAACGTCGTGTTTCCCACCGTGCTCTACGCTAAAGTCAGCTCGACATATCTAACAAAATGCATGGTGTTTGGTGATGCGGCTAGCGGTTAGAAAGGGGAAGGTCTCTGTCCAAGTGGACTGGAATTTAGAATCGTATTTGTTCATCCATTTTCAGCGGTAAACCGAGTGGAGTGGAGGACTTGAAATAGACTTGAACGTCAGTCAGGCTCGTTTGCGCATGCTCACCTCTGCCCCTGGGTTGGGTTGCCAGGCACCACGACACATATCCCCCACAGAAAAGGAAAAACCCCATTTAATTTGTATCACTATGAAATAGGGAGATTAGCGGGAGAAATTGCCAATCGGGAGCACAGCAGGAGAAAGGGTAAAAAATAGGGAGACTCGCTTTTGGCAGGTATGCTACAAGTGACTTTTCATATCCAGCCAGCTAAAGTTTAAATAGTCAAATCTAACGGCCACTATTATAAACAGCAGGTGGTTGAAACCCTGCTAGCCCTTGAGAGGAAACAGACTAGCAAAAGAGAACCCCAGAGCCCGCTAAGACACTGAGTGGCAATTACAATGACAACTGGCACTAACAAGGCTGAGCAATGTAACACCAGTGGATCCTTAATGGAGTGTAGTACCTAAAGCAATATGGCTATGGTTGTTGTGAGCTGTAGTGTGAATAGTTAATTAATGGTGTCTGATATCAATATAATTTAGAGTTAGCCTTGATTTGAATTAGAGAATGGAGCACCAGACATCAGAAATTATCAATAGGTCTCAACTGAAGGACTTGAATTCTGAGCTTGCTTGAATTTAAACCCATAGATTGAACACAAGAGATGACTTTATGCAAAGGAATATATATGTATTTCTAAAATAAACCACATTAAATAATCAGGTGAAACAAGTACATATAAGCATAAAACAGATAGATCTATGATTGAACAGTGGTGGTGAATGAATAGCAATACACAAATAGATAGTCATATGATAATATAATAATAAAGAGCTTAGGTTTCAGCACATAGCCAGCTGGATAGCTGTGCGGGAGTCACTCGAGGATTCGCCGACCCTTCTGGAGGTAGCGGTGTTGAAGCAAGCGGGGAACACAGACACGCTGAACTGTAGTATGTGTGTGTGTTCCGTCAGGCCGGGAACACAGACACGCTGAACTGTAGTATGTGTGTGTGTTCCGTCAGGCCGGGAACACAGACACGCTGAACTGTAGTATGTGTGTGTGTTCGTCAGGCAGATGTAGCAGGCAGATTTCACCAAGATGGTGTATTTTCTTTGTTGGGCTTGTGGAGTTGATGCCAAAGTTGTGTAGAATAGATCACTGCACATCGTTGGCAATGTTCCAACTGGTTTTGTTGGTTTCGAATAGGCATGTGTCCAACAGGACTATTGTTACCATCTAGTGTTATATTCTTGAGCATTTTAATATCAAACATGACTACCTAAGCCCCATAAATAATAAATAAATTGCATAATGTGAATAACTATAATATAAAACATCACAGATGCATACAAAACAAGAGATACACATTAGAGTCCATCACAAGTATCGTGAGTCTGTATCAAACATTTCTTATGATTTTGGCCACATTCCTCCACAGTCATCTCAGACTTTCTGTCCCTAAACGGATTACCAGACATGTGGATGTGTCTTGGTGTTTATGGGCGTTTTCACACCTGTAGTTTGTTTGATTTGTTCCAATTCAGGGACTAATATGATACAATGTTGCACTTACCCCTTTGTTTGGTTTGTTTTCACACAGCAACATTTAACAGCGGAACAAAACGTGTAAACAAACGGCATGCACAAGCAAACTGTTCTCTCATTGGCCCAATTCTTCTGGGAATTTTGACGGTCTTCCCTCTGATTTTTCTGCTGTGATCTGGAGGACAGATAACTCTGCGTCCACATCAAAGCAGAAGGATTAAAACCATAATATTTAAGTTTCACGATCAAGAGAGAATGGTCAAGGACATTGAATTCAGCGCTGAAATCGAACAACACTGCACCCAGCAGCATAGAGTTATCTATAGCTCTAAGCCAGTCATCTGTATTAAAGCAGCAGAAGTAGAGTGGCCAGCTCTATATGCATGTTGAGACTCTGTTGCTAGCTTCTTTATATCAAAATAAGCTTGAATTTGTGCATACACAACCTTTTCCATGGTTTTGCTCAAAACAGGTAGAATAGGTCTGGAGTTGCCAATTTGGTATTCTTAGGTAAATGAATAACCTTAGCCTCCTTCCACATCTTTGGACATAGGCCCACTCATAAACATATATTAAGAATATGACAAACAGGAAATTACATGATACCAGCAGTCATTCTCAGTCATTTACAATCCAGGTTATCTATACCTGCTAACTTGTAGTAACCTCTCAACCTGACTGACTTCCACCTGGTGAAATTAAAATTCACAGCCTTTATCTTTCATTATAATATTCTTAATAAGGTCATTTGATTTAGTATCGTTAGAATTCTACGAGGCATGGTGATGAAATAAATAAAAGCACCACACGAACACTGCAAATGGCAGTGAATAAATAAATCACCACACAGTCACGTGGATATAGAGCCATAGTGGAATAGAATGGACACATCTACATTCTGTAAATAAACATGTGAACATCAATAAATAAAATATATCATATGCCCATACATAATATAGATAGGACCTATCAAGATCCACAAGTAGAGCCTACTCATGTATTTAAAAAGAAAATATAATTATTCTTAAATTTTCAGTTCAGTTCAGGGGTGGACTTATTTTGACTGTGTACTTTTTTAAAGGAGCATGCTTGTCTACAATACTTGTGTACATCAACATAAATACATCCAGTGCAGCCTCTGGTTCATCCTCACTACACACCTTGTTCCAATGTGTACTAGATATTTAATTAATAAAACATTCTTCATTGAATCTCTTATAGGGCCGTGTGAAAATTATTTTAGCTTTAGGTTTAGCTTTCTGGTGACAGAATTGCAACTAGGAGTCAAAACATAAAATGAAAGACACTCAACATGTGCACATTCTAAAACATACAGCCTATATACAGTCTATCGACTGTCAAAGCCACTTTATGGTTCAGGGCCGTATTTTCTCTCATGACATGTGACCTTTTTTTTCTGCTATCATTGATCTCTGCAGGAAAGTGGTCATTTAGCCAGAAAGAGGTCCCTTTCAGTTCCTTACCACAGCTCTTCACCAGCTCTTTCTGCTTGTAGTGCTCAAAATGAGCTATTATTGGATGTGTTTTTCCATCTACAGGTCTGCCCAGTCTGTGAACTCTGGAGAAAGTTATGTCTCTAACTACCTCAGGGGAGAGTTTGAGGTTGTTGGACATAAAGTTTCTTACAGTTTTTTCAGGGGCGGCGTTATCCTCTCGGATGCCAGAGAATATAAAATTGTCTCTCATCTCCCTGTACCGTATGTCCAGTAACGTCTCTTTCATGCGCTTGTTATCCAAGATGAGAGAGACGACAGACTGTTGTACGTCGTCCATTGCGCCTTTTTAGAAAGACATTTTCCTTTCTTATGTCCTCAATCTGCTTTTGACAAATGATGCATCTACCTCCACGATACCGCCCGGCTCACCCACACTTACCGGATCTGAGTTTTATAGATGGAAGTTTATCCCCAGCCCATTCAGCTGCTGCCTTGTCACTGCTTTTGTTAGGCATCCCACAGCAGACTAGAAGCTTTGATCAATAAAATCCTCAGGTAGGCCAAAATCAGGATCCCCAAGATATCTCCTCTTGCAACTATCAGTTACAGCTACAACAGAGGAACACATTTCAAAAATGGATATTATTCTCAAGTGTAGAAATTATATTATTTGTCATATTCTTTTTGAAAAGTGACATGGGAAATTGCTTCAAAAAAGTGTTACATTAATGTGTGAGGGCCTGCTGCTCCACCAGTCAACGATATACTGGCTGAAAAAGGATTAACCACATAGCTATCAAAGGGGGAATTTCACTGCATCATGACAGATTTTCTATCACTTTGAACTTTTACAATAACAGTTACTTCCCTAAGGCTTCTTAAAAATGTTTCAATCCACAGCAAACGTGGCACATAGCATTATTGGGATGACATACAATACGCAACCACCTAATTAGTTGAAAACAAATAACCACCACTGACCAATGAACTTGTGAATTGGTGTGGTCATTATGCAGACTTGCCAACCTTGGAGAAAGTTTTGGAGCACCACCTTGTGTGCACATGCGCTTTGTTCAGCCTATGTATATGTGTGATGCAAAAATGCCTACACCTATACATTTGCAGGTCTACTTTATGTTGGATAAACCACCTGATACTTTCGCACATGCATTGACGAACATAAAAGTGCCACACGTCGCAAGGATGATAGCACCCCATTAGCAAGTTACTTTGCACAGTATTCTCACAGATGTGATGAACAAAAATGCTGGGCTATTGATTTGGTGAAACCTCATCCCAGGGGGATCGGGACAAGACACTCTTACAGCACGAGGCGTGTTGAAAATGTTGGTCTTAACACTAGACCTGTCATGTTATCTGTAATTTTGCCATTTCTTTTCTCTGAGCCTGTGTGTAAGCGCTTTACTGTTGTTAATACCAATTTGTTTATTGTTTATTGTTACCTGTTTGGATTGATGCTACTTCCCCTGACCTATTTTTCCCTATATCCTGGGTGTGTAGTATCCACGTTGGTCATAATAATGACCAACGTGGACACTGCACACCCAGGATGTGTGCAGTGTCCACATTGGTCATAAGAATAAGAATAAGAATAAGAATAATGATACATTTTATTTGGAGGTGCCTTTCAAGACACCCAAGGTCACCTTACAGGGCATAAAACAAGTCAGTCAAAATGAAAAACAGTGGTCTTGAATCAAATAAAATGTCAGCAAAGTTCAAACAAAACAAACAGGAAATATAATACAGTGAGACACAGGATGCAGTTAAAGTGAGTATGCCAATTTGAACAGGTGGGGTTTGAATGTTGTTATGGAATCAGAGTGTCGGATGCGAGGGGGCAGGGAGTTCCAGAGCCTGGGAGCAGAGCAACTGAAAGCTCGAGCACCCATGGTGCTGAGGGGTGAGCTGGGGATGGTTAGAAGTCCAACAGAGGATAAGCAGAGGGTGCGTACTCCTGGAGGAGGTCACTGATGTAGATGGGGGCTAAATTTAGGAGGGCTTTGAAGGTGAGTAGAAGGTTTTTGTAGTCGATCCTGTTGTAGTGCACAGGGAGCCAGTGTAGTTGAATGAGAACTTGGGTGATGTGGTCGGATGAGTTGGTGCAGATGATGATCCGGGCAGCAGAGTTCTGAATTATTTGGAGTCTGTTGAGGAGTTTGGTGGGAAGGCCAGTTAGGAGAGCATTACAGTAATCGATCCGGGATGTGACAAATGAGTGGACCAGGATAGGGACAGAGATGGGCAGAGTCTGGAGATGTTACGAAGATGAAAGAAAGCAGTCC
>OMOT01078483.1:0-13497 GCA_900312575.1 Acanthochaenus luetkenii
GTCCGCTCCGCTCCTCCACTCTTGCGGGTCGCCTAGCCCCCCCTTCGCTGCGTGGGCTTGGAAGTCGCTCATCACGGGGGCGACTCTTCGCAACCCTGGCACCGCAATGGTGGAATGAGCTCCCCCCTTCAGTCAGGACAGCTGAATCGCTACCCATCTTTCGCAGGAGACTAAAAACACATCTTTTCTGCCTACACCTAGACCCCACCTGAACTGACCTCTCCTTCTACTCTTTTCAAAACAAAAACACTAACTTTTACTACTAATGCTACTATTCCTATCGAAGTGTTCATGCTACTTGTTCCTATTGAAGTGTTTTATGCTACTTATTGAAGTGTTTAGCTGATGAAAGACTGCGTTGTATAGTTGGTCTGACAATGTTGACGAAAAATGTACTATTGTAAGTCGCTTTGGACAAAAGCGTCTGCTAAATGATGTAATGTAATGTAATGTAAATCATATCTTATTCTTTTGCACATGTACAATGCACAGGGACCAGTGTGTTACGGATACTCAGGCATTTCTGATTTGGAATCATGGAGATTGTGATATGTTTTTATTCAGTGTTTTGGCACCTCGGGCCATGTCCCTCCCTTTTGTGCTTTGGGATTTAGCGGCCCAGGCTTAGTATCGTTGTTTAGTTCTATATTAAGACTATTGATTGCACTGTAATTGAGGCAGCGAGGCTGAAGCAGGTGACAGGCTAGTTGGTTGAATTATTGTTTTGTTATTTGTCAGGCTTAGTAGCTACCTAAGGCCTGGTAGGCGAGCATATTGCAAGCCTCCTAGTACTCCAATTTTGTTGTTTTGTGCTTGATTTTCACAAAGTATTTTTTAATTGAAAACAAGGACCAATCCGACGGGTGGGTGCTAAATACATTCACGCGCACACACACACGCACACACTTGTTCCTAGTCTTTCCCTCTTACACCACCATGAATGATCCAATTATCTGAAACCCTTCAGTATAATTGGTCTAACCTGTGTGGAATGCTGTGCATTGACAGAGGATTGGGATGCCTTGTCTGCCTGTGCCGAACAGATGTGGATATTCCCTGCAGCCCCCTTGATCATGACTGGTATCATATTAATTGAGTTGCTGTCATACTGGTGTGCCTGTGCTGAACTCCATGCCCTGACTGGAGCCTGCCTCTGTCAGGGAGCCTCGGGCGGGGGGTGACAGTTGACAGAAAGGACAGAGGCAGGAAAAGAGCACCCACAGCACATCAAAAAGCACCAATTACGATTACATTTACGATCCCCGTCGTTTTCTGATAAAGATGACCATAAAACCCCCAAACTCTCCATTTATGTTTCCTCCCCGGTTTAACCTGGCTGCTTCCTCGTAGGAGCTGCCGCAGAGGAGAGGTCTGGGTAAAGATGTCAGCCAGTGCATTTATGCTGCTTCTCTCTCGTTGAACAGGTGCTTGTGAGTGAGTTACCCCTCTTGTGCGCTAGAACACATTTTAGGGAAGGAATAATGGCTGTTAAGAGCTTCACAAACATATGCAGTGCAATTATGCCCAATTACATCAACATTTGCATAATCTTTATCCCGGCTACTTCTCATGAACCATTCTGATGTTTTTCAGCATTAAATTAATATGAATGGCACACAGGGCAATGTCTCTATTCTTTGTGTTCGAGTGATCTCAATTGCTATTTGGGTTCTTCAGTCATCTATCAGGAAGGCTCCCTGATTGAGCGAATAAATGCAAATGCAGTGCTAGTCCACCATGGGTCAGTAGCCACACTCACCCACCCCCAGCCATGCCTGTTTTCTTCACTATCAGTTCACTCCAAGCCCATAAACAAATGTGACATGTTATTTACTGTGGCCGTGAAACGATTAATTTTCATAAAGAAGGGAAGAAATGGCCATCTCTTAAGTACTTGGTGCACCTGGTGGTGTTTTGACAGTGATGATGAGCGTACATGGCAGCTCAATTATGCTCTCTACACTCGTTTTCTGTTTTATTTAGGGGATGGAAATCCTCTCTGCGAGCGACCCCTACGGTTAAATGCCATGGAAAGCTGCATTCGTGTTAGCACCTGTGCTGCTGTGCCACTCTTTCATTTACCACCTGAGCGTGTCAGGTGATACAGCGGTATTCACACACATACGTAGAGAACATCGATAATAAATGGAAGGCACATGCACACTCTGCACAGTGGGATGCCTCATGCATACGTGTTGTACATGTTTCTGTGCATGTACTTGCCATCGCTTGGCATGGGAGATGGCAGTGTTAGACCTCCGGTAAAATGGTGTATGACTTTGGCTCATTTTGTTCCTGCTGTTGCTTTTTTAGATAATTGTGAGCCAATGTGGAAAATAAACAAAAACAAAACATTGATATACAGTATAAATGTATATATTTTATGTTTTATTATTATTATCAATCTTTCATTCAGAGCTTTAAAATTGTATATTACATTATTAGGGGTCAATTAATTATTCTGTTTAAATGATTTATCATTTAATCAAAAAGTCAAACGTTTTCTGATGTAAAATGGGTCTCCTGTAAAGGTAAATCAGCCTTGGTTCATGGTTTTCAGTCACAGTTACTGTACATAAAATAAGATAAACATGATAATTGAACATCAGTTTATAGTGAACATGCATAGCCTCAGATACTCAGACATCTAAACATGAGAAGGTAACTTATTGCACATGTTATGAGGCTTTCAAATACGAAGTCTTATAAGCATGGAGATATTACAGTTATGTGCTGTCTTTTCTATTCATCTATCTGGGATATACAGTATCTCTAGTTGATACGCACTGTGTTATGGGATGCTGCTTTTCTAGAAGTTCAGGTTCTATGTATTATCAGTATTATGACTGCTTGGAAAGCAAATAAGGTGGAGGCAGAGAGGCAGAGAGTTTCAACCAAGGGATGGTTCTCTCTAACCCTTTCCCTCTGCACTATCCCGGTGGCTTCAACCATTGATTATGAACAGGTGACTTAATTGGTCTGTCAATCATATGAGCATGTGCTCTTGTTCCAGAGAGATCCCAGTCAGAGGTGAAAACATGGCAGATACATCTTATCTTTCTTAACACCTTCATCGACTGACTGATGGCCCTCTGCGGACCTGAAGTTGTTGATGGGAAATGAGACAAAAGTGACAAAAGCGAACACATCCTGAGAATCTGCTTGGTATTTATTTTCTGTCTTGTTTTACCCGCATTATGTCATGTGTTAGTGTGTTTGTGCACAGGCCTGGGTCAAGTCCAATAATCCTTTGTTTCAACCTGCATTGACCAACAGATGGGTGTGGCGTTCAGGACAATTTTCAAATACTTTCTTGCGATTGAGAGAGAGGTAGCAGGAGCGCTACTGGTGTCCCTCAAACCACCGGTGCTTGTGGAAGGGAATGCTATTCAAAGAGAGAGGAAGAGTTATGACCAGAACAAATTGCATAAATAATCCAGGTGTAGGCACTCATGGTTGAAAAATGTAAAGAGCCTTTAATTCAATGGGCTAGAAACATTAAAAACTCACCAATGTTTCTAGGCCATTGAATTAAAGGCCCTTTACATTTTTCAACCTTGAGTGCCTACACCTGGATTATTTATGATTTATTTTTCTGGTCATAACTCTCTCTCTCTCTCTCTTTGACTTGATTGGGATTGTTTAAACTTAGGCACGTTTTTGCCCTGTGTGTCAAACCTCACCCAGGCTAAATCAAAGCTTGGAAACATTGTTTGACCCAGGTCAGGTAGTGAAATTGCAGCTCAGATTGGAATTTCTCAGTGAGATAAATAGGACTTCCTACTGACCATTATGTCTCCTAATGTTTCATCAAAGCAATATGCCTCATTACGGTTGCCACCTTCAGTGCAGACGCCCCCCCACACCCTGACCCTGGCCCGGCAGAAATGCGGCGTGCCGGCGTCACTCGTAACTAGGGGCAACCGCGGAAGACATAATAGAGGTTGGGCTACTACTAGTAAGGAGAGAGGAAGCCTTGCACAGGAGGACCGCTGGCTACAGATATGCTTGTCTCTTACTTTTCCCTGTGTTTGATTTTGTTTGTTGTTATTTTCAGTGTTGTTGTGAGTATGGAACTTAGTTTATGAAAATAAGGAACAAATCACGTCCCGTTTAGACCATATACCTCATGTCAATTCAATATCGGAATAATCTCATGGATTTTGAAATATTATTTACTGCCCGTTGATCTGCGTGTTTGATTCTGGGCTTCAGAGGAATAATCAGAATGAAAACCTTTGCCTGGGACACAAAACACGCATGTAGTGGCTGCTAATGTGCAAGTGTCATCAGTGATCAGAGCAGACTGGTTTCACTGTTTCTGTTTACTATGGAAAGAACACATAATGGCCATCGAACTCTACGACATTATTCCTTGACTCCACACTGCAGCACTTTCATGCACCATATTCAAACATTTTAGCTAGCACTGAAGCACCCGCACCTAAATACAAGGACCGAGTGACATTATCTGATAGCAGTGGTTATATGCTTTTTTTCTCCCAAGTTCCTACAGTTCTGACAGCACAAAGGCAAGCACCCCACCCCACCCCCTCTCACTCACACACACACACCTATTTCCAGCAGGCAGACATCAGAGCCTGTTGTGACAGCTTTCCTTTTTATATTTATATTTCCGCTGAATTTTAATTACTTTGTGCTTCATCTTTCATGTCTCTCCATTGTCAGCACGCCCGTGGCCACGTGCAGTTGTGTTGTTTTACTATTGACTTATTCTTTCTTCAGCACATGCGTCCCTCTCTATGTGTTTTCCTCAGGGCATTAGCATGTTGTGTTCCCCTGGCTAACAGGAGGATGCATGGTGTAGCTAACACACAGCTTGTTCTTTGCTATTTTCCTTTTCAATCATTTGCTGTCTCTTCAGCTGGCATGCATGCAGAGGTTGCTACCACCGCAGGTGAATCAAAGACAGTTTGGAGCAGCAGTAAGCTGAGCAAATATCTCTCTATTTTTAACTTTTTGGCCAGGTTCCAGTTAAGAACTGTATGCTTGGGTTAAACTAGGATAGACATTGCTTTACCTGACCCAGGAATGACATTGATGGCACTGATTTTCTCTGATATATCACTCCTCTTCCCTCTGAAAGAAGGATCTAAATGTGACATCTTTCTGATCAAGCTAAAGCTAGGAAACAGAAGCAGCTTCTACTCACAAAGTAGTGCCGATCTTGAATCACATTTATTCTGTCTCTATACTGTCTGTGGTCAAGGTAATGCTGTTACTTGATCAGCATTCCTACTTTGAGATTCTTTGTGAATACAGACCTCTGGTCCCTTCCTCTGGAGGAGATGGAGCTCACTGATACAGGAATGTCAAGGAAGGACCGACTGCTTAAAGCTGGGGACACATTAACAGAAAACGTGTAACGTGTCCTCAGCGTTAAGCAGCGATAGCAAGTGACCAGAATCCAGGAAAAGTACATAGCTGTAATTTCTTCTTTAGAAACAGAATTATTTGTGTCTTCATCAACATTATAATAATGGCCAGTACACAACAACATGACTGCCAGTCAGCAAAGTCATAATAAATGGTTAAATCCTTAATTTACCTTCACTCAGTAGACTGGTAGCTGCTGGGATAAAGGATCTTGTGAACCTGTTGCCACCTATACCTACACCAAAAAGTAGCTGAAACTTTAAAGACAAAAGACACTGGTGCAAATTAACTTTTGAATTTTGTAGGAGTTGGCTGATGTCTCAACTGGTAGAGAACTAGTAGCCAAGGCACACAAGTGCAACGCACAGAGCTGTGTCACACAATGTGGACAAACTCAAATATATTGGTATAAAAAACAACAATGTGATGATTACTCAATTCTCCTGGTAGGACATAAAATTGATTTCAGATCATTTTTATTACAGCTTACAGTTTGTGGATTCCATTTCCATAAATTCAATGATTGCAGTAAACCATAATTACAACAAACCAATTTGTGATTTATGATTTTTGTTGATCGTATGAATCTTAACACATCACTAATATGTGAAAAAGACCCATAGGTGAATCAGCACTTCATCAACTCCCCAAACCAATCACTTCACGAACACTTTCACTCATTGCCTAGTCTCTTGTCTTTTCTCCTGTCTGAATCTTGATTGTTTTAAACACAGATAGTGTTCCGTTTTCTAGCAATACTAGACAGCATTGTGCTGAGGTGATGCACATCTTGTAGCCTGTCAACGTGCCACTTTCATAACCCCCGTGATAATCTCTTAAATGAGAACTAAATCTTCATTTTAAAAATTATATGTCCTGAGAGAGGGACAGAGAGAGATTGATGTGCTGATTTACTGAATGGAAATACAGTATAATATATGGTGGGAAAGCATCAAGTAATCAAGTAAAATAACAAGTGTAAATTCAGAGTAATGTTTCTCAATTGAAGACATTTGTTTCGTAGCCTTGTCCTGCAAAAGGCCTATCATAAAACAGCAAAATATTATTTTCATCATGTGTACACCTCTATTTTATATATAAGCTAAGCTAGAACAGTCGGAACAGTATTTACCTAGTTTGTATGCATGAGAAAGATGCAGTTTTTCAGTCAGTCTTGTTGTGTTGGTTTGTTTATAGATACTAAATTGCCAACTTTGTGGTTGTGTAATGGGTACTCAAGTTAAGTGTGTATAGTATCAGTTATCTCATGTCAGAGTAGATTGATTGTGGCAGCTCAGAGAAGGACCTCGCACTCCACTTCCGCTCATGTTAGAACTCAATCCTTTCCTCGGTCCCCAGTGAAATGTTCCTCCTGCAAGGACGGGCTGCCTTACATGGGAAACCTATCAGGAGAATTTCCATGTTTTCCATGGAGTTGGAGTTTGTTGAAAGCTGATAATCTATAGTCCTGATTGTGTTACATTACTTGATTCTACCTCCCTGTTTGTTCTACATGTGACCTGTGAAATTATGGAAATGGCAAGAGAGGTTTTCCCATGGATGAACGTTTCTTTACAATTGCACCGTTTGACTCCAGACTGGAATTCTACCCAGGAAACTTTTGTCCTCTGCACAACTTTTTCATCAGGTTATGATTAATGGGGACTTCAGTGGGAGGAGAGACCGGCTCCCGGGCTCAGCCAGGACTCATATTGGGTTTGGATTCTGATTCACGGTGTCCAGCAGGACTCAGTGAATTTACGGCAGCTCTCTGTTTTGGAGCTGGGCCCGAACTTAGAGGAACAAGATGGCTGCCGTGGGCATCATTTTGGCACCCCTGGCAGAGCTATCAGGGAGGAGCACTCAACATTACTACTCGAGCATCAGGATTATAAGGGGACACATTTCCTCGTTCCCTGATAAGCTAAAACCTTAAAGATTCATAAGCTACTTTCAACTTCCAGCTCATTATAGAGCGGCACTATGATATCTCTCAATGCAGCTTAATTCTTAAACGAATTAATTGTCTCCATTGTTCGAGAGTATTTAAATATATATCATACTCAGGACCACATGCTCTACATTGCAGTGTGCAATGCAACCGTAATGTATCCTGACTCCCTCAATTGCTGTTAACAAAGTATATCGGTATGCAATTTATCATCCAATGTGAATGATACATTCAATGATTATTTGATGCTGTCATTTTCATGATTGGCTTAATTGATTGGCTAACAAGAATAGTCAAATACATGTGTGTTTTGATAAGAGGAACTCTTTGATGTGACACTCACTTACAAAACACTCCAGTTGTTGCATCTCCATAATCTCACATCCTTGAAAAGTTATTTGGAAACTCTCTGCATACATAGCATAGTCCCAGCTTTTCATCACAGATGAGATCTTTCTTTTTTCTTTTTCAACTACCGTATAGTCACTTTTCATTACTCAGACAAATGAGGATTTGGATTCAGAAAGCTGGTTTTTAATTGCACTGCTGGCATGTTACAATATCCAACCTGTTTACTTCCTGTGTAGATCAAGCTTTTTGATCCTCTCTTTCAAAGCCTTAACTTGCCCTTCCTTCTGCTTTTGTGCCTTAGATGGATAATGAGTGAAACTTCTATTAGTATAGTGTTGTTGCACAGCAGAATCTGACTTTATGTACTGTATGAGGCAGTTAATTACAATGTATTTACACTGGATCCAATTTAGATCCTTTTTCACAATAACTCACCATTCTGGACATTTCTATGAGGGACACGGCAAACTAAAGGATTATATAGATGACATATTTGATGATTGTAAATTCAATCATACAGATGTACTTTATTTTATTATAGCTTTATTAAAGCTATATTAGGCTACATATTTCTTACAGTCTTTTGTATTGCTTAGTTTTTTGCTGGCTATGCAGTCAGTTTTCCGGTGGAAAGCAGGGACCTCAACACCTCACTCAGAGACCACTTAGACAATGTGGGGAAGGAAATGTGCATATATTTTTGTGGCAAAACATATCATGAGCTGTTCATTGTCATCCAAGTAAGTTTGCATCTGGGGTCTCTTGGGTGCACCGGAGAACACACTTTGCATTATTTAGATGGGCAATCACTCTGCAATCCCTTTGTGTTTTGCCCGGAGGTGGAATGTGGGCCTAAATATATCACCTCAGAAAAGTGTGATTTTCTATGTGATATCAATGGGACCTTCAGGTAATGTACATTTGTCTCCGAAGCCATATTTCAATGTGAAAGTGGCAAAGGGATGCATGTCTGTGTGTTGTGTGTGAGAGGATTCATGCCGTAGGTTTCCTCAGGAGGTGTCCTAGATTCCCCACTCTACTGCAGTCATTTGTTTGATGGACAGAAAGACAATTCTCCATGAAAGAATTGTCAAAATTGTATAATATAATAATTTGTGCCAGGCCAGCATATCATATGAGCATCATTCACCATCAGTCTTTTGCTACTAAGATGAAACATAGCAAAATAATATGTAAGTACAGGGTGACTTCATAAAAGAGTACGGTATGTAGTGTTGATTAAAAATATCTGCTTCTCTAGTATTCAGGGGATTCTTCGAACAATTTATTATCATCATCACCATCATTTTCATGGCATATTATGGTCAATGCGCTCGTGTAGCCATTGTGTTAAGAAATTGGCAGTTAGTTGTGCAAGTTGTCAAAAATGCATGATGCTTCCCAGCGTCATATCTAGGCCTAATTCATTGCCACGGAAACCTGATTATCTGAACCCCTTTGGAATTACGGTTGTTTGAGCCAGATCAATTAAAAATGTTCTTATCTGCAGCTGAATAGCTGCTAATATCATTTATCAACAACCGAGTTCCAACATTTCCACAAAAGATATACAATTTTGGGGTAAGCATTTTGCCTGTTTGGTCAACCATTCAGTTTAGGTTGACATAAATTAGGCTTTGTGCAATTTTAAATTCATTTTTTATTGCTCTAAATTATATTTGAGGCTATTCCTTTTTACATTTCAACATACTCAAAGCTTTACAAACACATTTCCCTTTACAGAAAATATATGCAGTGGTATTGACAAATACAACATGCAATATTTGAATTATTACCTTGATAAGTATAGATAATAATATAATAATACAATATAATAATACAGTATTTTGTTTAGCCCTTTTCAGGGTACTAAAGACAACAAAGCATAAAATCAAAAGAACAAATCGTGAAAATCAATAATGTGCTTCTTATAGTTTGCTCTTATTTTTTTTACAAAACTATACCCCTACACTTTAAGAAAATATGCAATTGTTTGTCCAATAAGTTTCTGAATTTCTGAAATTGTAGTATGGACCTTAAAGGACATTAAATTGATAAAGCATTATGGAACAGAACATACTTATGGATTTATGTATTTTTTGTTCTTTGAAAATTTCCAGTATAAGATAGATGGGAAGAAGAAAACAGCCCATTCAAGAAGAGGTGTGTAGGTTTGGAAAAATGTGTGTATCCCCTTCTGAGTTGGTCTTTTCCATGGATAACAAGCTCCAAAGCTGCAAGGCCCATATCTCCAGACAACTGTGGAGGCTTTCATAGAGCAACCATCTCCTTTCCCCCTCTGAGCCCAATCTGGCCGTAGTTGTCAAGACATGTTTCAGTAACGTACCCTCTGGCGCGTTCCCTGCTGCCTCAGCCCCTTGCTATCGTGATGGAGCTATATCCACTGTCTTCTGCTTTAACATTTTTGAAAATAAGATAGAAAAATGCAAAGGGAATTACTGTATATGCAGGAAAAGAGACACAGCATGAGCAATAGTCAGAGACAGACAAAGTTGATGTAAACAACATTATTATGACTCCCTAGGCTCTGGCCTGGTGAACTGGTCTAAAGTAGTTGTGCAGATGGTGGTTGTCTGATTCAGACTTTTTTTGTCATCAACAACAGTCTGTTCGGACTTACCTTTTCTCCTCCTCTTTCACATGCACACACACACACATGCACATAGCAAGGGGTGTGTATGCACAGCTGTCAGCCACAGGGAGATAGATGTTCTTTTAAATTACACAGACAGAAGGAGGGCTGTGCGATAGGGACAAAATATTCTATCACGATATGGGTAATTTCATATCACAATGAAAATATACCACGATATAGTGATGAAAATGTGTCGTATATACAAAATAACCACATAATATATGTTTTTCATTTTTTTCATTTTTACATTTGATTGTTTTATTCCAAATATGCTGATGAAAATGAATTGATTGCCTTTACTTATTTTTATTTCCCATTTCTCCCTTAACACAAAAATGGGAAATAAGATGAACAGAAAATGTACAATAGGTACATTTTAATTTGTGAACTTCCAGCTAATCCAAACACTGCCAAAGGTCATCAGCAGGGATCATGCAGAATTTAAAGTAATAGGAATTCACTATTCACAATCACTAATCTACAGAAGAAGTAAACTAAAGATGGCAAAAACATAGCGGATTATTCACAAACCGGTATGCCTGCGCTCAAGTGAGCCGTCTCTTGTGAAACCATGGTCCAGCCTGCCGTTGCGTGTCTAATGGTGTCTTTACGATACTTAACCAGTATTGAGTCAAAATAACTGTATTCTCATAGCGTTTTGTTCTGTGTTACGCTGCTCCGCGTTTGTTTGTTATTCCAGTCCACGTGTAAAGCGGGGTCGGGAATGACGTAAAATACATCCGTAAAGCAGTTCTGCTGCTTTTTTGCGACAATGACGATAGAGGAAAATATCTACCGATAGACATTTTTCTATCGTCCCACGATATACTGTATATTGTCATGTCGCACATTCTTAGACAGAAGTGGTGCAAGTGAACATGCTAACTTTACTCAAAAACTGTAACAACTTTGAGTTTTTGTGGTTTGAGTGCACGGAGCAATGCCCTAGGAGCAGGTAGCGTTCTGATGTCTTATCAGAAACTATTTCACAGGGATGGGATCCAACCTGTAAGGCAACCCTGACAAATGACTAGATAAACCAAATAATATGATTTTACAAACACAGTAACAGTGTTTGTAACAAACACTGTTTTTGGGCTGTGATGGCTAATTGCTCCACCAGGGAAAGATGAGGCAGATGCAACCGATCCAGAACGTCTCACCTGGGGCCAGAGATTCAACTGTCTATGAGTCACAGTCACCATTCCAACACGCCTCTACCCCCTCGGGCATGGGTGGGCGAACCTAATGTGCCTTTTTAATTAACACAGGCATTTCATGGCTCTGGTTAACATTTTCGGTGTGCTCTTCGGGGTGCATCTCACTGTCTCTATCTTACCCCTCGGCCACCAGGCAGATGGTCAGTTATTAGCAGTAATTAAAATTCCATCATTGATCATGGTTTGTAATTGTATTTAATTTGAAATGTATTAATGATTAAAAAGGCACAGCTGCATGGTGTGAATGTTAATGTGGATGGTGACCAACAGCAGGATACAAAATGTCAGTGGAAACATCTCATAGGGCTCACCCTCTCTGCTAGCAGCAGACTATTCCAATTACATGTACAGGTAGTCCTACACATGGCATTATCTCTGTTTCAGAGACGGCCATACTCATTAGTTGGAGCTCGTTTTATAATTCCCCGTTTGTTCATGTGCGTAGCTGATTTCGAATTAAGGCTGTAAACACATTGTAAACAAAGCTAATATAATTTAGAGCCGAACTACATGCAATGGCATTTTCTGTGTCTAATGAAGACAAAATTGTGTCTTTGTTGTGGTGGCGTTCTTGAGGGAGCTGGGAGACCTTACAGAGAATAAAGTAGGTCAGCCGGCTGACATAGGGTGCCTGTGGACATGTTCTTTATGCTGCGACTGCTTTGCCACAGTAGCCCTGTGCAGAGAGGGAGGAAACATAGTTAACATTGTAACAGCTTGTCATTAGGGGACAACAGCCTGAAGGTATTTATTTGATTATCCGAGTGGTTCTTGTCCATCACATTTTTAACGTAAGATAGATAATAAGACATTGTGCTAAATCGGTGATAGTGCAATGTTTGTGCAAGTGTGGCGTGAAAATGTAACGTTTTCAGATATGAATGCAGAGGAAGTGTGACCTGTCATTCAAGGCGTTTTGGTATTATTCTACATTCACTATATTTTTTCCAAACAATTTTTGAAGAAATTAAAATTGGTTTGAACCATATTTGAAGAAAGTCGGAACAGAGAGCACAATGCAAGGAAAGTGATGAGTAGAGGGGTGCTGGCAGGGATCTATTGGGTCAAAGGTATATTTTATAGTACAGCACAGTCATCCCAACCCCTTGTAGACATTTTCATGCTACATGTTTTCATATGTTTGAGTTTTGTAATGAAGAAAAATTGAATTAATCAAAGATGAAGATGTAATTTGCCCCTCACAGGGTTGACTTGTTGGTGATTTGTGGCCCAGAAGCTGTTGTTTATTAAGCTTGGGGCAAGACATACTGTAAGCTCTGTATTGGCCAGATTTAGTCTGGAGGTCTTGCTCTGTTCAGTAGATTAAGATTCAGTAATGTTCAGTGGATTACTCATTTTAATGAATAGAACAGAACATGTAGGAAATGGATAGTAAACTGACTTTTAAATACTTTAGATAGCCCTAGACCCTTTGTATTGTAAGAAGTGTGAAGAAGATGGTGAATAGTGACTCAATTCTTCCCTTTCCAAAGTCACTAATCTGGGATCTATACAAAGCTTTTAGAACAGCAATCCTTCAATGTCATTTTCATGACCATTTCTACATTTCCAATACACACTGGTTTACATACGTGAAAGGACTAAAAGTTCCACAACAATATGTGTCTTGTTTACACTGCCAGCAGGGGGGATCCTGAGCAGGGCTCATTCCAAGAAGAGACAGATTGACAGGGATACTTAATGACTGAAAATCTCTCCTATTGCTCAGGCTCTTGTTTATTGATTTGTTGTCAAGGATATTATAAAGGAATCGGCAAAATCCGAGTGTTACTGTTGACCGCGTGCTATGAGTGACAGTCAATTAAAAAAGAAATGGAATCCAGGACTATCCAAGGCAGAGCAGCAGTGTTCAGAGAGAACAACAAAGTGGATACTTGGATTCTCTCTGAAACTGTTAGAAG
>OMOT01078485.1:0-15046 GCA_900312575.1 Acanthochaenus luetkenii
GCCCGTCCAAACTCTCCATGGTGCAAACCATTAAACACGCAGAACCCTCATACTGCTGTCTCCACCACGTTTGGGGGGGATCAGTGGGATCAAACCATTGTGAGACAAAGGGCGTGGGGTCACAATCTTTAGAAACTTAACAACGCGCTGTTAAGTTTCTATCGTGTCCCCACGGGGATTTCCACCTATGACTGTACCGTGTGTGTATGTGTGTGTGTGTGTGTGTGTGTGTGTGTGTGTGTGTGTGTATAAGAGCGCAGCCCCGCCCCTCGCGCAGAAAGAGAGAGAAAGAGACAGAGAAAGCAGCAAACTAATTCCTTGAAAAACACATTTGCCACAATATAAATCTCACTCCATAATATTTCGAGTATCTACCAATAGTAGAACCGATAACGTCGGATCTTATCGATACAATTTTTACTAATTTACAACCGGTTCTCGTTTAGAACCGGGTTTCGGGGGGCATCCCTAATTATGTAAATGGTTGTAAACAGGAATAAGGTGCAGATAAATGTTTTTCTTTAGTTGGTTAGTTTGTTCATGCAAAAGCACTGTTACCAGCCATGCTTTGGCCGCAGGCTTTAGAATAACTACAATGCATTATGTTGGCAGTTTTATTATATCATAGCCACGGAAATTGGACAAGCCATTCTTTAACACACACACAGAGACACGCATGGCACATATGCAAGATGTACATAGAATCGCGCTATACACTGGCAAAATAAATAATCGACAGATTTTTTAATAATATTTGTTCACAAATATTTGTATTACTTTAATTTAAAAAAAAAAGCAGACCTGCTATGTTTCTGGTGCCCTGGAGCCCTGGCTTTCTCTCACTGCTGAATCCTTCAAATATCATAGTACTGTATATCTCAAGTGGCATGGTACTAACTTAGGGTTAGGACTTCCTACCTGGGCCACCCATACTAAAAAAACTTATAGATACATGGTACTGTATGCTTTTTCGGGTAAAGGCGTCATCCACCAAATGGCATGATATAATGAACATACCTTTAAAAAAAAAAAAAAAGTCTAGCTGGTAGTTGTTTGTGTATCTAACATGTTTGCTCTCTTCTAGTTTTTACCGCTATGTGTTGGAGCCAGAGGTGGCGTTCCAGGCGGATGGAAGTTTCTCTTCTGGCCCCATGGCCACGTTTTTGGACATGCCTCAGTCTCCCCTCTTCACCCTCAACCTCAACACACCGGAGAGCTGGATGGTCGAGTCTGTACGCACACGCTACGACCTGGACAATATCTACCTGGAAGAGGTAAGACACTTTGTGTGTGTGTGGGTCTGTGTGCATGTTTGGGTATAGATGTGTGTGCTTTTTCCAGTCATACGGGATTGGTAGTGTTTGTGGTGAAATGTTTAAAAATGTTCAATTTGTTTTCTCCAACCTGAAGGTGATGAGCAGCATACTATCCTACTTTCTTTTTAAATCCATTTTTCCTCTTCTGGTTTCAGGTGGAGAATGTGGTAGCAGCAGAGTATGAGTTGGAGCACCTACTTTTGGAAGGCCACTGTTTTGATGTAAGTACGGGCCAGCCCCCACGTGGCCTCCAGTTCACCCTGGGAACCGCCTCCGAGCCAGTCATAGTGGATACTATCGTCATGGCAAACCTGGTAGGTGACCTCTTCAACCTCTAAACTGTGAAGTCCAACCCTCTCAGCTTCCTGTTCAATATCCCACAGTAGATTCTAGATAGTTGCTGAACTTCGACCAACTCCTCCACCCATTGTAGCTTATTAATATTTTGAAATGCTTTCCCTCACGCTAAACATAAGCTTATTCCTTCCTTAATTTGTAGATTTCTCCTTATTCTCTTTGTAATGAGTAGTATACATCTCCTGTGTTCTGCCTTGTAGGGTTACTTTCAGTTGAAGGCCAACCCGGGAGCTTGGATCCTGAAGCTGAGGAAGGGACGCTCTGACGAAATCTACAAGATCTACAGGTGAGAAAAGAGTAGGATCCAAAGGCACTGCAAAATTTGGGGAATTATACTTAGCTGTATTGTTTCACAAAGTTGAGATCCCTAGTTAGTTTTTCATGCTCTTACCCTTAGATCTACACGCTAGTAGTTCATTTTCTGTTTTGTTCTTTTTTCTGTCACTCTGTTTGAACAGCCATGATGGTACAGACTCCCCAGCAGACTCCGATGACATTATTGTGGTGCTGAACAACTTCAAGAGCAGGACCATTAAAGTCAAGGTCGGTTCGCCTGCGATAAGGTGATGGTAGCAGGGAAGCAGTGGTAGGAATGTCATATTTCTATCACCGCAAATTGTTGCTTTAATTCACCCCATTTTGTGTACTCCAATGAATTTAACTAAATCCAAGATGCTGAGTGGCAAGATTTCCAATTTGAGGGTGCTTGGTGGGGATGTGAGCTAAGTCTGATCAGTATTATAATAGGTCTCCTCAGTCTATTGACATTCTTCATTCAATATTAAATATTTTTAGGGGTGGCTACAGGTCTGTGCTGAGTTTTTTGAGTCAGTAGTCAGACTAAAACACACAGATGGGGAAAATCATACATCTTCATTTGGAAATGTACGTATCATGGACGTTGACACACGCAGACACGCACTTATGCAAACAAAACTACAGTCCCAAGACTCAATTCTTGTCAACGCTTCCTTATGTGCCATGTTTGACCATCTTTGAACAAATTCATACAGGAAGGGTTGCAATATGGCTGTAGAATGAAGAAGAGATTTGTTATATTTTTAATGGTAGAAACTAGTCTTTAATTCCTAAGTCAACTCTAGATAAATCACATTTCCAGCACTTTTCTTATTGGTTAGTCGACTGATTTAAAATTGTTTGTTCGTTGATCAGGTCCAGAAGAAACCAGACAAGTTCAATGAGGAGCTGCTGAGCGATGGGATCCAGGAGAATGACTCTGGCTTCTGGGAATCTCTGACCAGGTAGTGTTTTGGTTCAGCCTGCCTGCTTCTGGTTTCCTATAAATGCACTCAAGAGATGTGGGAAATAAATAAATGGGGGGGATAAACATGCTAGCGGCATAAACACTATCATGATGACTAGCAGTATCACTAAGTAGTTAACTGTACCCTGCAAGTACCTGGATGGCTGGATATCAATACATTTCCTACTGACATAGAGCTTTGTTCACCTCTCTGGTCAAAAAAGTATTTAACTCACAACCTTAATCTGTCTTTGTATTTCTTTATCATTTCATCAGGCAGCTGTCATTCATTTACCATCTAATCATGTTTAGATGATTTCTTTCAGAGGGTTCACAGGCGGAGTGAAGACAGATGAGCCAAAGCAGGAGAAGGACGATGTGATCAACATCTTCTCCTTGGCCTCGGGGCATCTGTACGAGAGGTTCCTCAGGTGAGAGTCGGGGATGTGACCATGGTCCTCCAACAGCAGAAAAATAGGCATTTTCCATTAGAGAGCAGAGGGAGTTGTGTTTCTGAAATCCTTGACAAAAGAAAAATGACATCCCTAGTTTGTGTTGTGTGCGCAGTGACTTCCTTTTTGATTTAATGTAGTTCTGTCCTCCCAGTGCCGCTGATACCAGTGTCTTTGTTCTGGTTCCCTCTCAGGATCATGATGCTGTCAGTTCTGAAGAACACCAAAACTCCTGTCAAGTTCTGGTTCCTCAAGAACTACCTGTCCCCGACTTTCAAGGTAGGATTTTCCGCTGGTGTTTGCATTGAATCAGTTGTCGTCTCAACTTTGATGTGGAGATTTCCACTGACGGGTGTGGCTTTTCCCTGTTTGTGTGTGACGTTATCTTCAAACAAGAGTTCAGAAAATCAGTGCAATAGTATCTGATAGACTTCAAAATAAAAGTGGACACACGATTCACATTAATCTCTTTGTCATTCCTATTTTCTTTCTTTTTTTCTTCACTTTTTGGTGTTGTCCTCATCATATCCTTGATGCAGATGTCATTGTGTATCAGTGTTTCCTGTAGATTTCTTGTAAATGTGAGAGATGGAGGTAATTTTGGTTCTGAGACCCAGGTCCGCTCCTGGGCCCATTCCACGGTCATTTCCTGTAGGTGTTGCAGTTTAAGGATGGCTCTTATTTGGATATTTGCATCATGATATATGGACAATTGTGCGTGTGTCTATAATCTGTCAAAAATAACAGTTCTAACTGGAATCTGAATAAGTGAATGCAAAGGAAACCCTGTTTCGTTATGCGCACACATTCACAGGCCTGTTTGTATGTGTCCATCTTGCAGGAGTTCATCCCCCACATGGCAGAGGAGTATGGTTTCCAGTATGAGCTGGTCCAGTATAAGTGGCCTCGCTGGTTACACCAACAGACAGAGAAGCAGAGGATCATCTGGGGCTACAAGATTCTCTTCCTGGATGTGCTCTTCCCTCTCGCTGTCGACAAGTTCCTGTTTGTGGATGCTGACCAGGTTAGCACAGGCAAACACACACACTCAAATTATCACTCATCCTACCTCCGTCCAAATATATGCTTTTCATCTAACATCAAGCTGAATGGGGAACTATTTGAAGAAACTTAAATGGGCAACATTGCCTGTGGCTGGAATAGGAATTCTTACCTGGAGCAAAATCTATTTGGATAACTCTGTTGGCTTTAAGGAAAAAATATGGAAAATACTTTGCCGGTTATAATTGCCAATATTTTCCTACAGTCCCAGTACTAGTTATAGACATGTCACATATTGTGACGGTTTTTGTTGTGACTAATGAAGTCTGAAGTGTTTCCCATGTAATGTGTTCTTCCTCTATCTCTCACTCCCCCTCCTCCTCTCCTTCAGATTGTACGGACGGACCTGAAGGAGCTGCGTGACTTTGACCTGGAGGGAGCTCCGTATGGATACACCCCGTTCTGTGAGAGCAGGAGGGAGATGGACGGCTATCGCTTCTGGAAGACCGGCTACTGGGCCAGCCACCTCGCCGGCCGCAAGTACCACATCAGGTATACACTCTGGTCGCTAAACCTCCAACTGGCTGGTTTTGAATTGTAACGATTGAGTTAGTCTCGTCTCGACGGCACTAAGTCCATCGCCCTCACACACACACGCCTTTTCTGTATTTTTGCAATACATTACACATGTAACCATCATTTATCCTCTCCAGTGCCCTGTATGTGGTAGACCTGAAGAAGTTCCGTAAGATAGCAGCAGGAGACCGACTCAGAGGACAGTACCAGGGGCTCAGCCAAGACCCCAACAGCTTGTCCAACCTCGACCAGGTCCGTGACCGTCTGGCTTTTTCATTGGCTATGCTTGCATGTGTCATTTTGATCTGGTCTTGGTATCTGATTCTGAAGATCTGATTTTATGAGATCACATTGCTGCATGTCCACACTTGGCCTGAAAATAGCTGTTATGTGTCTCCTGTGGCTGTATGGATTTAAATCTTGTGTATTACTTTTTTCCGCTCTTCTATCTCTTTAAATTGCTTGTATGCACATTGTGGCTGGATTTTGGCAGTGGGAATGAGCACATTCAGATTTTTGTGCATCCAGACCCGTCACATAATGTGTCCTTGTTTGTTTGGATGACAGGTGGAACCATAGCCACTGTCTCCATGAGTCTCTGTAACAGTTCCTGTCTCCACCTCCCTCAGGATCTGCCCAACAACATGATCCACCAGGTGCCCATCAAGTCTCTGCCTCAGGAGTGGCTGTGGTGTGAGACCTGGTGTGACGACAGCACCAAGAAGAAGGCGAAGACGATAGACCTGGTACAACAGTCTGTCTGTGTGTAGACATCAGGGATGAGATCAGGACTACACGCATGGAGAAAACAAACAGTAGCAGATAGCAGGAATCTCCATTGGAAAGGAACGGGATTTGGGTGTCCAAATAGTCTGATATCCTGAAAACACATTGCATCCCTGATGTGTAACAGTAGAATAAACTTCATATCGGAGATCATCTAAAATGACAAGCATCCAAAAATAGAGCACAAAGATGCTTAGTTTAATATTCCTATCACCATAGAATGATTATTTAAAGCTGCACTAGGCAATATTTATAATATTTATACGTCAGCTTAACGTTTTAAGCGTGAAGTGCTGGTAAAAGAGCTAAGGAGTGATAGAAGGATTTTATTTGACTGCCTGTAAACATCGTAGTTGAATATTTGATCTATTCCTTTTTCTCCCCCTTTTCCCACGATCTCCATAGTGTAACAACCCCAAGACCAAGGAGCCCAAGCTCCAGGCTGCGGTGAGGATCGTGGCAGAGTGGAGCGACTACGACCAGGAGATTAAACGGCTGCAGACCAGAGTTCAGGCGAGAACAGCAGAAAACCACCACGCGGCACAGCAGCAAGACACAGGTACCGAATACACACACGCACGCTTACACAGAAGCAACGAGAAGGTGTAGTTAGTTAGTTATTTTATTGACACAAAAGAATAAGCCATTTGGGTCCAAACAATATACAAAAAAAATCATATAGACCATAAAACCATAAGTAAAAAATATTAAAAGGTAATACTATTAACACAGAAACCCATCTCTCTTGCCGGTGCTCCAGTAGCACAAGGCAAGCGTGTAACATAACTAAAGTAATTTTATCAGTGTCTACAAAGAGTGAGCTCAGTTCAGTGGAGTCGTGCCCATGTTTTGCACGGAGGGCACAAGTATGTGTTCCTCATTTTGTAGGCCAGTCTTACAGCAACACACACGTTGTTCAGGTGGTGTACGGCTCCACCTTCCCATTTCCACTCGCAGTCTGTGAGAGGACAACTGGAACCGTGTCAAAGCTATTCTCAAATGGTCTTCGATGTTGTATTGCTGGTATAAAGTGGATGGCCGTATATATCTGGGTTGATGGCTTGGTAGGTCTCGTGTCTTGATCCCGCTTTAGGTCGCAATTTCTCAATCATCTCCCTGCGCTCACTCAATATGATCCTGCGTCTCCGTTATCTCAGATAAATGTGAGTTCATGACTTGGTTCTATTTTCTAGTTATTTCAAGACAATACCACAAGGGGTCATCAAGTATGCCATGACGTTGCTTTATCTTGGTCAAAAACCTGGCTTGCTTTTCTCTCACTAAAGCTTGCACTTGTACAAACTTCATGTGTCCGAACCTGCTCTCACCTTCCCTTCTCGTCTCCCTCCCTCTTAACACTAACTGTCTCTTGCTGATGAATGAGCCTGAAAATATACAAATCCCTCAACTTGACAAATGTGTGTTCTCCCTCTCTCAGATGTTCACACAGAGCTGTGAGGATCCGGCGGGGGGCTGTGATGAGGCGGTGAATTGGACTCTGTTTAAAGAGTCTGCTTCACGGAGGGGCTCCTCCCCTCTTTGGAACGACTGACTGCTGAAAGACCGTTTGTTTGTTTGATACAGTTTGAAGGGGCAGTGGTCAGGTGTGATGGTGGTTTAACAGGTTTTTTCATTTGTGTATGTGAGAATGTATTTGCGAAACAAATCCTGAATTCTTTGTAATACATTTTGGTTTGCACTGATTAGAAATCCAGTTTTAGGCTGTGGCTCAAAAGGGGATGATTCCAGTATGATCATAATCCTTATGGAGAAAGCCTCACTGCTCAGTTCCAAACCATCAGATATTGAGATTTAAAAAATTACAAATATGGGAAAAAGTATGGCATGGTTGAGCGTTGTACTGCCCAGCCACTATCATATCGGACACAGAGCAACAATTGAAGGGAGGAACTGACATTTTTAAATGGAAAATGTATAGGAACACTGATTAGATCTGGTAACAATAATTACACTCATGGACTGGTTAACATGTAAATGAAAACATTTTATGGGCGGGCTTGATTGAATCCCCAGTTTCCTGTGGAAAGTGGACATCACAGTGTAAATCTCAGGGAAAGGCGGCGTGCAACATGAATCTGAAGAAAGGTACAGCTTATTTCATACACTGTTTAGGGAAGGGCGGCCCTGGGATCAGATCTTGATCCCAAACAAAAATCACTTTGTTCTATAGTAAAACAAAGTACCCAGATTTGTTATGATCATCCAACTACTCTTTGTTTTGGCTACCTGTACTGTTCACTGTCATGGTTTTCTTAAATAAATTCCCCAACACCCAGTTCCACATGGTTCTGTCGTCACCTTTACGTGTATGTAAAGTTGTTTTTACCCATAATAGTACATTTGTTTTGTGTAGTGTTTGGCTCCATCCATCCCGACACTGAAAAAGAGAAGCCCTGGTTGTCAGTCAACGCCGCCTCCACACACATGCAGCTTGTTACTGGAAGGTTTCAGACTTTTATTGTGATCCATTTGAAAAAAAGGTTTTACAAAAAGTAACATTCAAATTGTACACATTCTTTTAAAAAAATCACTTGAAATAAGGTTTTGATACAACGGATTCAGTTAACTAAATAATGGCTTCTATGAACAATATGAAAATAAGAATATACATGTAAATGGATGCTACAAACATGGACAAACTGAGGAAAAGATTAATCAAAATTAAAATAAAAAAATAATGGCATGATTGTTTTCCTTCTGACTGAGTGACATCTGGCCAGAATTAGTAATTCCACATCAGCCACGATCCAACTGGAATGTTCGATGACAACACTTCCGCACAAGCTCGTGGATTTGTTGTGTACGTTTCTCTGTTCTTCACATGGAAACTTTGGCGCACTTTTTTATTTTTCTCTTCTTTCCCTGCCACCATATGGAGTTGACAATGACACGAGCCTCGCGGGAATTCAGAAGTAACCACTCTACGTTTCCTCATTCTACGATCGCCACCCCGACTGGCAAGAGACATGGAAAACTGAAATACAATGTTGAATTTACAACAGAACAAAATGTGCGACATGGAAAAAATAGACATTTAAAATGAAGACATGTTTTAACTTGGGCAAGCACAACGGACAGTGCGCTCGTGAGGACAGACGACCGAGACATTCTGTTCAGACTGACCAGACACTGGAAGAAGTTGCCCTTTTTTCAGAGTCACTTGCATCTTCCCCCCCTCCCAGGAAGGGCTTCGGGTTGGAAAACACGAGACCGACTTTAGCTCGGTTAACAGTGGCACCGTCGTCCAACTCGGACCGCCAGCCAACATCGATCCTACTCGAAGCAACACGGCATGACGTCGATATAACTGCGCTGCTGGCCATCAGTTGATCCGAGTTACTGCTGTTGCACGTTTAATCAAGAGCGCTACTTCACGCCGGCAGCAGTGCAACGGTCCAATGCAGATGCCGCGCTGCTTCGAACAGCGTATTCGATTCTCTCGCAGCTCCCCAGAGACGACGATTAAAAGTCGATCATCCCAGAGTACGCCAGTTCATTTTCCCTCGACCAAAAACTCCCATCAGTTGACAAACACATTTATCTCCATTACAGTTACATCTTCCACAAAGCTTTAAAACAAAACAAAAACACACATGCACCTCCAGCATTTTATACAAGAGTATGATACAAAATAAGGCATTTCCTTGTGTCGAGTGTTCGTGTCGTGTTTGAGTGTCTATGCATGTTTTCTTGTGTGTGTGTGTGTGTGTTTGCGCGTGTGTACATAGCAACCACATTTTAATGTTTTTTTTGCCCGCCTATAAAAAGACAGCAAAAAAACAAACAAAGTCATGTTAACTCTTACTTAAAATATATATATTTGTCATATATATTTACGTATATATTCATATGTAAAAAAACAAACACAAAAAAAAAAAAAGTAAGAGGGGAAGAGAAAAGCCCAAGAGGTCCCTGCGATAGGCCAGTTCAAAATAAGCCACCCCCACCACCTCTCATTCCATGACCTCACCTGGCGCCACGGTGACCAGCTGCAAAGGGATCTCCTGATTGGCTACGAGGTCGTGGGTGGTGGCTGTCTGGAGGATGAGCGTGGTTCCGTCGGCGGTGATGATGGTGTTGCTGGGGGGCGGAGACGCGGAGGAGGAAACGCCGCCTTTTTTATTCTGGTGAGTCTTTATGTGCTTGGCCAGGTGGTCGCTCCTCATGAACCTCTTGGAGCACTCGGTGCACACAAACTTCTTCTCCCCTGCCGCACAAACAGCCCACGGATAAAACAGTGAGTGGGAACAAATCAACCCTTCCTAGGCATTTATGTGCAGGCCAGCAGTAATAATAATAATAATGATAATAATAATAATGAGAGCCTGGCACAGAATCTTGAGGGACACGCCACAAGGTTGGAGGAATAACAAAACAAAAAAGAAGGATTGTACCGTTGCCACTTCTTCCTCCCCGATCTTTTAGCCCATGTTGCGAATTGAACACCCCACCAAGGCACAGACATTAAGGGGATGCACCAGGTTTTTGGGGAGCTTGTCCCATTGGTAGACGTAAGCGATGAGAACACGAGACGCCAAAATCATCCATGTGTCCCCGGTAGATCATTTACTCCGGCGCTCCATGCTAACACTTTGTTGAGTGATAGTAGGCGACTAGCATTATTAAGTAAGAACACTGACCTTTAGTAATAACAAATGGTTAGCGGTATTATTATACAGCCTGTAGATTTAAGAACAAATGATATCTAACTCAATAGGACCGGGGTAGTCAGGTGTATTTTTGGAACCATTTCCGGTGAGCAACCACGTATTGACCTGCTGTGCAGGGAGTGTTAGCGCTACACCGTCTCCCATCACCCACCGCCTTTACTTTGAAAGTAGTCCCTGGTAGTTCAAAACTGTTATTTTTGAATCATATTCCGTGTAAACACAAAATGGCCAGACTTAACTGCATATCATTCAAGATAACCTCCCTTTACCTTTAGAGCTGCTACAAGTCTTCATTTTCTCACTCAGCATAGTGTATGCTTAAGTGTTACCATGGACTACAGGAGTAAATGATCTACTGGGGACACATGAATGATTTTGGCACGTTCTCAAATCTTAACAAGTACGTTGACCAACAGAACAATCTCCTAAAACCCTGGTGTATTCCTTTAAGCTTTTACTCCCGTTTTATCAGGGAGGAAGAGGCGATTCCAACATGGGTGCATGTCCCTCGTAACCACTGGCAACTACTCTCTAAACATATAACGGCAGGCCTTCGTTTCATTTGCATACCTTCCAGACACTGAAACACGCAGAAATAAAACCCAGTTTAAAAAAAAACTATAGAACGCCACAGTAATTTAAAAACCTATAAACAGCCCGACTGTAAAACTGTTTCGATTGGAAAGTTGCCCCTGGACTTGTGTGAGCGTCGTCTCACCTGTGTGTGTCCTCCTGTGTCTCTGAAGCTCGTCGCTCCTGGTGAACCTCTTGCCGCAGAACATCCAGTTGCAGACGAAGGGTCTCTCCCCGCTGTGCCAGCGCAGGTGGGCTCGGAGATGGGACGTCTTCCCATACACCTTCCCACAGCCAGGAATGTGGCAGATATGCTGCTTCTTCTTACCCACGCCTGAACCTCTGTGAGGAGGAGGAGGAGGAAAGAGGGATATTGAGACACAGTGGATTCATTCTTATTATTAAACCTAGCCAGCAACATATTTTATAGGTCACGTGATAACATGTAATTAGGCGACTGGTTTATTTGTCATATTTTCCGCCTGACATTTTGGCCGACGGTATTTTTATTTACCGGTATTTGCTTTTATCTTATTCATGCTGCTGCCGTGGTCAGATCGCTCTTGTAAAAGACACATCTTAACTAATTTTTTTAACATTATTATAGTTACATCACAATGACACGTAATTGAAAATAAACCTGTGATGATCCAGGACCTGTAGAATTTTTCATATACATTAAAAAAAAAGACCACCCACCATATATAAAAATGCATGGCATCTAATCCTACATAAATGTCACCACATGCAGTACCAAAAAAAAGAAAACATTTGAATGCACTTCACTTATGATTAACTGCTTATATAATTATATATATATATGATATGTGTACTTATGATATGTGACACATCATATGAAATATGAAGTGTTTATAGACACGTTTATACAGTTTAAAGCATTTTTAATCATGAAAAGATTGTTTAAGCAGGTGTTTCCTAACTTTTGACTGGTACTGTAAATACACAGTGTTCTTGTGTCGCGTATCATACATACATTTAATCTGCATAATAACACATTATGGTGGTGAATAAAAACAGTGGTCAGATAATAATTGATACAAATAATTGTATTGATAATAAGAGTATAGGACAGTGAAACGGTGCTGGAAATTGGGCGTGTTTCTTTAAGAGTGTTGCATTCTGGGTAGTGAGAGCGCAGTTATGGTTTCCCGTGTTTTTGTACATGCAGAGAAAGTCTGTGTTTAGCGGTCGCTGTCGGTAGAGCTAACGTTAATGAAGCCGGACAATCCAGTGACATGTACCATGCTTTACACTTTCCTTATACTATTGGTGTTCTTTACACTACTGTCACGGAAGTAATACATGTCCTGCCGAGAGCAAGAGACGTGTTTTGACTCCTGATATCCAGACACTAAGAGGAAGATAGACTAAGTTATTAGATGTTACCACACTAACCAGATCTGGAGGAGCTAACAGTGCAGATAAATAAGAACCGAGGCGGCTCTCCTCTCAAGTCCGCTCCGCTAAATATAAGCGCCTGGGCTACTTTTGCCGCACCGGCTCGCGTCTGAAGATTGGAATTCAGTTGTGAACGTATATAACGGGCTGTATTCATTCATAATTAACACACAACATTAGTATTGAAACATTTATTTCGTTTCGCCACAAGCCACCCGCCAAAGTGTTGGGTGGCTTCTGAAATTTACACGCCAAATGAAAAATGTACACGCCAAATGAAAAATTTACCCGCATTTGGCGCTTGTTAATTTCGGACCCTGTGCGTGTGTCTATTTAGCGACGCCCACCTTCCTCCAGACTCTTTGCAGTTGGGGCAGGTGCAGGCTACTCTGCGGAGCCTCTTGCCCTCCCCGCCGGGCGTATCCATGTCCTCGTCTCCCATCTGGACACGCAGGTTGTTCAGGTCACTGGGGTTCAGGGTGGAGTCTCCGCTCAGCTGCCACTCCTCAGAGTCTGGCTCCTCCTTTATATGGATGTCTGCACCGGGGAGAAAATGAGGGAGACCGATCGATGAGTTAGAATTTATTTCGGTTAGCGGTAAAGAATGTAACGCAGCTCTCGCGGAAAAAAACAAACATGCATTTTAGGCTGGCAATCGTAAATAATAATAATAATAAATGATGTGTGTGTGGGTGCGTGTTTCCTGTACCAGCTGGACTACTTGCGTCCTCTCCCTGTGTGTACTGCATTCCAACAGAGTTGACTGTGACGGTCTGGAGGTTAGGCAGGCTGCCCTGGCCAGCCTGCCCCAGAGGGAGGGTCTGCACCGGGGCTAAGGTCAGCTGCTGGCCCTGGCCCTGGGGCAACTGGAGACCCTGGAGGGACTGGACACCCTGAACCTGGAGAGAAAGAGCGAGAGAGGGGATGAAGAGACACACGGGTCACGTGTAAGAGTTCTGAGTGCAGCACTGAAACGGGCTCAGAAAAAACGTGATGTAGCACCAGGCCATCACCAGGCTAACCGTTAAGAACTCCTCATACCATACCTGGAAGGTCTGCCATTGGATCTGTCCAGTGGCAGAGACTGTTTGGGCCTGGATGAGGAAGGTGCCCGGGTTGACCAGCTGTACGCTGTGTAGAGTCTGGCCTGCTGTCAGGTCCTGGCCCTGGCTGTCCCCAGACAGATGGAGGACGGACTGGGACATCGTGGTGGCATTGGAGGTTGACACCTGCAATGTAGGAAACAGTCAAATAAGGTCGGATGAAATGCGGTGGGTGACACCTAACATTCAAGCCGGGTTTCTACCGAGCGGCTCACACTAGTTGAACAGCACAAGGGACAGTTACATCGGATCCTGCGTATTGACATGACATAGTGACGGGCACAGTAACAGAATGCGAGACAACATCATTGCGCTGTAACGTGGCTTGACGGCACGCAGGCGTGACAACCACGTGGCACGGCGGCGTCGCAGCGAAGCGTTCTGACCTGGATCTGCTGCAGGTGGTTGTGAGAGTTGAAGTTCTCTGAAGAGGAGGGGTCAGACAAGCCTGCAGATACGGCAGTCGCTTGGGTCAGAACACCAGTGCCATCGATGGTCTCAGGAAGCTGGGAAGAAGTGGAGGAGGAAGTGGTGGTTGGCACATAGAGTTGCGGGTTTGCGCCGGCGTCGCTCACCGTCACTAGCGTATGTTTGGCTCCGGCCTCCTGACCCTGACTTTCCAGCGTTTGGCCGCCCATGATCAGCTGCCCTTCAGCAGTTACCCCCGTGACGCCTGATGCTATCGCCTGAGCGCCCGCCAGCCCTAGCGACTCCAGGTCCACGCTGTTTATGGGGACGAAGGTTATGTTGCTGGGCAACCCTACATTTACCGTACTGGTGTACGCCGAGCCAGCCAATGAAACGCCTTGGATCGACTGCACTTGTCCCGCCTGCGTCAGGAGATCCGTGGTTGTCGTCGTGGCGCAACTGATTCCAAGGCTGCCATCTGGGATGAGCTGGATCTGTCCCGTGCCGTCATCCAATCCCTGCGCTGAGAATCCTGTAAGTGTTCCATCTGCATTCTGGATCTGGGGGATGACCTGGAGGGGGGAGAGGGGGGGTGACAGTTCTAGTCAACAATACTGCCTGTAAACAACACCTACTGCGTGTGAAGTGTGTGTGTGTGTCTTATTTTACCTGATAATGAATGCCAGACACTCCATTGGCCGAGGCCTCATTTCCAGACGCTGTAACGTAAATGGGCTGGTTGGGGATGCTCCCAATAGGAAGCACATACTGGCCGTTGGACGTGACAATCCCGGAGTTCGGGATGTGAACGACTCCCTGGTCATCCTTCACGGAGACTGGAGTTAACACCTCCCACCGGTCGGAACCCGTTAGCTGAATGGCCGACATGTCTGTTGTCTGGGAGCAAAAGTGACAAATTCAAACGCATGAGAATAGATCAGAACCGTGAGTCGAAGGGAAAGGCGGCCAGCATGGCTACGACCTGAAACCCGGTTGACCGGTTCAGATGCATCGGGACAAACCGGACACTGGCCGGCTACACCAACCAAGACGCCGACGCGTGGAAATGGTGGAGAGCCGGGTGTGGGGGGATGGGCGA
>OMOT01078488.1:0-15417 GCA_900312575.1 Acanthochaenus luetkenii
TCGCCCACACCGTCGGGGAGGTGGAGCATGACTGGCGCTGCGGGATGAACCGAACGCCGGGTTAAGGCGCCCGATGCCGACGCTCATCAGACCCCAGAAAGTCGTACTAAAACATTTTGACAGAGCGCAGTGAAAATCGTTTCGAGGTCAGTAAGCACAACCAGAATGAATCCATATATAAGGTGCTCCGTATTAAGGCGCACTGTCGTTTTTTGAGAAAATTAAAGGCTTTTAAGTGCGCCTTATAGTGCGGAAAATACGGTATATAGATATATATAGTAAAAACTAATTTCTTTATATTGTCTCACACAAAAAGCAAGGTTGCATTATGGCCGCTTTGAGTTCAGCTGAAATGTAATTTGTCAATGCATTTTTTATCCTACAGTATGTATGCAATTCATTCTAATTTTGTGTGTAGTTGTCATACATTTTGGATGGTATAATGAGATTAGGCTTCGGCTATTGACGTTTTTATGACAAGGATCGGGGAAAAGCAGTATTTTAAGGCACACTTAGTTGAGTCGCCATCATTGCACATTTTACATTTGTTTTTATATCCCGTGCCACCGATCTGTACCATGTCCGTGTGGAGAGTCTGACTCAGTGCTCTTTCCTGTACACAGAGAGGAAAAAGGAAAAGCGAGAAAGAAGGAGGTGACACTCTGGAGGTCCAGTGTGCCTCCCTCTCCTCCTCATATTTCCTTCTGAGGAGTGTGATATTGAGTGAATACTTCACTCAGGCTGGCCCAGCACTCTCACATATCACACAATGACACACAGCCCCTCAGATCCACCCCACTTAGTGAGCAGCCAGCCACATGGCTTTATGTTACATCATAAATTATAAATCTTTGGCCAGTTTTTTACTCTGATGGTCTGCTGTTTCCTGTCTCCTCTTTTACCATTTTAAAAACGGTGTTGAATTTTTATTTATAAGTTCTTGGTAATAAGGAAGCATAGGCTAGTTGGAAATGATCTATACATTGAATGAGGCTATGGCTTTATCATTATTGCTGACTGGTGGTCAATATCATTGCTGGTCTCCCAATGTGGTGCTGTTAATCAGCAGTTATCACACAGGCAGGCACATGTGTGAAAACTGGAAGTGTTTTGACATTTGAAAAGGCTGAATTCAGTAAGGCTGTTGCTCCCAGTGACAACATTACTTAATCGCTGCAGTCAAAAGTGTCTTTGAGCATTGTGAAACGCGCTATATAGATGTAATGTATTATTAAAAGCATAAAGTGTATGCCTAACCATGCTCCAAATCTCTATGTGCAGGGTGTCAAACAGGATGTGGTGCCTAAAAATGCATTCTAAACGGTTTCTCAACCATTGGCAGCGCCCTTTTAAAAAGCAGCTTTAGTGGTGGTGTAGGGGTGTGGCCAGGCCAAGTTCCCCAATTTACCACTCGCCACAAAATGAAGCCGGTTTCATCCCAGCCCAGAGAGCAGTACGCTCTACCCACATGCTCTACGGCCTTGGCATACCGTAGGTTGTGGGATGCAAATTAGAACAGTTGGGGACAGCATAAAATGCAGACCCTTCCACAAATATTCCACCCTCACATTAAGAAGTGTTTCTGAGACAAAGCCTGGCTTTGTCAGTGTTGTTAGCTGGCTGTTGTTTGAACTTAATCAGCCTTTGGGAATAAGGAATTCCCAACTTATGTCACAAGTCGATCTTGATTTTTCAAAATGTACTGTAGTGAGTCAAAGACATGAGTTGGATGCAGTGCACACATATTGCATTGAAGCAGAGCAGGTCCTTGCTTTGTACTACTGTGTTCTTTACTTCAAGAATACAATGGAGTGGTTGTGATTCGCCCCCACAAAATGATCCCTGTTTGAATCAGATGACATGCCACTGTCCTGAGAGAAAAGTGCAGAAACTTTCAAACTACAACTGTTAAAACTGTTTGATAAGTCATAATATAAGTAATTATCCTTATTCAGCTGGTGCATTGCCCAGTAGTCTCAATGGTGCACGTTAGAGCCTACCTCCTCCTCCACTCTCCCTTTCTCGTCGTCCGTTCATGAGTAAGAAAACGTTTGTAAAAACGGTGAGAGAGGAGAAAAACATGCCCATTGGTAAGACTCTGTACCTCTCTTCCTCTTTGTGTGTTTGTGAGAGAGGCATAGACACACACACACTCAAAGCACAGCAGCTGGCAGCCTGCAGTACTTCCTCATCCTGATTACTGTATGGAGGTAGACAGCCTTTGTGCCTGACCCTTCATTTTCACCCTCAAACTCTCTCTGGAGCTGAGCTGAGGACGAATACTATACTCTGGTGTGTTGTGCTCCGGGGTGCTCAGGCAGGGAGGGGGCAGGCTCTTTGACAGCCTCCATTACCAACCACGTGAGTGGACTACACCACTGTTTTGTTTTTCCTGTAAGTATTTTGTATATGATACCAATCCTCCCTCTCCTTCTTTCTTGTTCCTTACTAGCGTGATGTCTCAGATTATATTGGGTATACTAGGCTGTTTGGTACCTTAATTGGTCACTGTTTTAAGATCTTACAGAGACCGTGGAGTGTGTTTTGGACTTAAGATGTGATTATGCCAGTCAGGTTGAAATAGGAAAGTTTGAAATGGGAAAAACTGAAGTCATTTTATATGAGTCAGGAGGAAAGTGACTGAGAACATCTGCTGTTGATATTTCTGCCAGGTTTCTCACATGTTTGTCAACCACTAAGAATACACATTTGAAAGTGAAACTAGGCTTGGGCCAAACCTTCCAATATATATGGTAGTTTATGCAGGAGCAGTATTTACTTTACTATAAGAGTTTACGATAGTGGCTGACCAGAGGTTGCTCTATTTAGAAGCTTATGCTGCTTATTTAAAGTTGGGTCTGAGGCTCTGAGCCCTGCTATCATTTGAGCCAGGAACACACGAGAGGATATGAGGAAGCCGAGTGACATTCAGCCCAGCATCTTTTATACAGTCTTCTGCCAACTGTGTTGCAGTGCTTGGATCTCTTTAATGTTATTCTGTGGATGGAATATAAATAATTGATTGTAGCATAGCAGGAGTACAATCAGGAAATGCATGCACTTTGCTTAAAAATGTGCCACCTAGACACAGGAAGTGTGTTGCTGTCACCTCTTTGCAGTACTACGGTTTCATCGCTCATTATTAGGACTCTGTGATAGACGGTGACAGGCGGTTATCAGTGATGCTCATTCTTATGCAGAGAGAGGGAGGGTAGCTGTCACTACAATGCTCCATTTGTTTCTGGTGACGCGAGGATGTATTTCTCTCCCATCTGCATACTATATACACAAACACACATACTAAGCATTTGAAGTGTAGGACCTATAACCCATCCCACACTATACCAGGATAACCTACATGTAAGGTCAGAGAATGGTCAGGAGTGGGTAGCCAAAGACAAGAGTTTCCCCACATGGTCTTAGGACATTTGTGGTCATGGCAAGCCGGGGCAGACAAGCTACACAGTTGAGTGATGGATGTGCAAGACAGTGTTTCCTCTGTAATTGCTCTGTAGCAGTGGGTTTTTCAGCTGTAATTTTTGGTTTTGTTACCATGTCTGTCCCTATTTTGGTTCTACTGCAGGTTGTAGCAATTGACACTTAGCAATTACATCTATGAGGCATTGTGTTGTCTTGTTTGACTTTGTCCAATTTGTGGGCTTATAGTGGTGGACCTGCTCTTGACTTGTTATGATTGGGTGAGCTATTTGCAGGTATTGGTGTAGATCTTGGTTGTGTGACCAAAGCACAGTGTCTTCTCCTTCAGGGTTGTACCAGTCAGATCAGATGATGTGAAAGAGATTGCTCCAGCCAGTCCCAAACTGATATGAAGTGTCGGTTGGTCTTGAGTCCTCCTCCTTTCTCCTTATCTCCTTTCGGCAGTCTAGTCCAGCAGTTAGTCAGAAATGCTACACAGCTCTGTCCCCTATTTAGCCTTTACATTAATCTTCCTTTTTTGAAAAGCAATGTAATTATGGTAGAGGACAACCCATTAGTTAGGGCTGTGGTGACAAATCATATTCGGTTTTCTAATTTGCTATTTTTCAGAGCAAATTCCATATTTTGCATTTCGGCAGCCTCCTTTCAGCCAGGATCCCAAGATTTCATCATCCAGCATGTTTGTTTTGCTCAAACTGCAAGTTGCAATGTAGAAAACGATCTGTGTAAACGTCATTGTTGATCTTTGTCAACAGGATTGCGTTCTGCAGTGAGATGCCCAATTCACACTCTTAACTTCATAGGCTAGTTCAAGTTTAAAATACAACCGGCTGTCTGTCTCTCAAAGACATTTGGGTTTATAACTAGGCTGTTGTAAAGTAAGTGGGACACGGTACTAGCTCCTGAGAAATTGGCCTCATATCTCTACAGTGGTCCAAAGGTGAAAATAAAGTAGATTAGACCTACTGTGGACTGTAGAGGCTCTTGCAGTTTGATAGACTAGACATGACGCTTTTGTTTTGTTATTGCCTGATTGACATTATTCCACAAAATGTTTAGTTGTTGCTCAGTTCCCTCATATTTCAAAGTACAAAATAATATTTAATTTAATTTATATGTTATTGTCACACACATGCACAGAGCACCGCACACCTAGTGAAATTATTTATCTGCATTTAACCCATCACGGATCCCCCCCAGGATACACACAAGTGTTCGCACAAACACGCACGTGCTAGGGGGGCCGGAGCAGAGGGCTGCCGTGAGCAGTACGGCGCCCGGGAAGCAATTTTGGGGTTAGGTGTCTCACTCAAGGACACTATGACAGATTTATCCCCGGGAGGAGCTGGACTCGAACCGCCGACCTTGCGGTTGCGGGGCGGGAACTCTACCTCCTGAGCTACTGCCGCCCCCATATATCTTCAAGGGGAATTCCTCAGTTTTGCCTCACATCTAGGACATCTAGTCTTCACAGAATCCATAGCAGGTTGATAAGCAGGTCAGATGTGTGCCTGGGCATGAGTGGAGCTGTAGTTATGTAAACTGATCTGAGGTGAGACGTCCCAGCTGAGGTGCCAAATCTGGGAGAGTACCAGGCCAGGCAGGAGGTAGTCACAGGATCTTGCCCTGAGAGGGGCCTTAGCATCATATGATGGGCCAGCAGGGAGACACACACTCGCATGCACACACAAAAAACAGTGCATACAGTGTGTCCTTAATCAGATATGCCTGTAAGGACCTGCAAGCATTCTCTAATTACACTGCAGTGTAAAATGTACCAAACACTGGGTGCCCACTGTTGGGAACATTTCACTGATCTGGATCCACTGTAGTTTGCTTCTTTTTTTTGGAGAGAGAGAGAGCCTTCACTGCACCCATGTCCCATAGCTGTAGTTTGTTATATCATGTCATGTTTTTAATCCTAATTTAGTCATTCTAGGACTGCAGACTATTGGCTATTGCAGATTTTGAAAGGTGGCTATGTGTAGCACAAAGATGGAGAACACTAAGGACAAGTGACGCAGGAATTCTGCAAATTTCTATCACTCCAGCAGTTGAAATAAGTATAAATAGTTTAGAGCAGAGGGAGGTGGTGAGGGAGGAAACCATCCTCCCTGACAGCCCTGTCTGAGGTTGACCTGTTTTATTGCTGGAGGAGACTACAGACGGGGTATCCCCATTAACAGACTTGTGGTTCTCTGAAGATCAGGTTACCCCAGCATCACTTCCTCCTATTGTCTTCTGGGAGCTGCACAGCTCATTACCAGTACAGGTTAAGTGCACTACCTTACTTTATTGCATTTCCTTTTGCTAATCTCTGCCGAGCTAAGTACATTTCCTTCTAGACTTCAGTCTCTGTGACCACATCCTGTTGGAGTTAAATTTTTTGGAAAACCAGCGCCATTATTGGACAGTTTTTTGCAGAGCCTCACAATTGTAGCTGCATTTAGCTACCACTACCTGTAGATCTGTGGAGGTTGTGCAGTGTTGGTCTTCCAGCGCCACTGGTTTGAACTAATATGATAACAGATTGTTTTCTCACTCCAGCCCAGCAGGGTGGCTCCTGGTCTTACCTCAGCTGCCCTGAGGCTACTGTTGGCTTGTATGTTTTGGAACAGCTACATATATTACCATCGGTGCCATTATTCACATAAAGGGAGAGTTATGTTCCTTTGACTCCTGCACATTATTAGTTTCCCGTTTGTATCTGAAAGTTGTAGCCCTATAAAGGAAAAGGGCAGTAACTTCAGGTTGGGTCAAAAATTTGATTTGGGGATTTATTTATTTGTTTTTTTCAGTGTTCTGTCAGAGGGGATGAGGATACAAAATATTGTCTTACTAAGTCATGAAAGATCTTATTACAAGTAATTTGACTGGGCAGTAAAAAAAATATTTATGTCAGTCTCACATTCCCATCACCATCTTCCCATCATCCTGCTGTGACCAGAGTTGTTCAAAGTGCCAGTCTAGTAAATGGGAGCTTTTGGGTTCAGATTCCAGCAGTGATTACTGGCCTTTTTCGGGTAGCAGCATGGCATAGTGGTTTGAACTGGAGGGTTCAAGCCCCTGTGTTGGCACATTATTAATATTTTAGGGTAATCGGTCACAATGTTTGTTATTCATACCTTTCCTCTGCGCTCTCTTCTCTGGACTCCCTCAGGTAGCAGGACAGACAGCCATGTTGAAAGGGGGCGCCACCAAGGTGGGCCTGCCCAAGCCAGGGCTCCAGGAGCGGGCCAAGCAGGCCTTCTTCGCCCCCTCCTCCTCCGCCACCACCTCCACAGCCATGAGGACGTCCAGATCCTCCAACACGCTGGCCTCAGACCTGCGCCTCAGCAGGGTGAGTCACAACCACAATACAGACAACCACACACCACCTCAGTGATAAATGTGACACCACTGCAGTGAGATATCTAATACTTTGGAACTGAAGAGGAAAAGTTGAGAGCGTGGGTAGCGAGATGAAGCTGAATCAAAAGGTGGGTACAGTGGCTATAAAAACATTCACCCCCACATTTTGTACATTTTATTGTGCTACACAATGAGTTCAAAATACATCTATTTGGGATTTGTGTTCATTTTCTTTGAAAGTGGAGTGGAAGAGATTTATGTGAAAGTATAGCATTTTAATTGGAAAAAATATATCTTTACTAATTTGGGATAAATTGTCTCTGGCAAAATCATGTCATAACATAGTTATTCATATTATATATTAGTTATTATATATTATTCATTCTTCAACAGGGAGGCATTTTTAGCTCGAATTTTACTTTTCTTTCTAGGAAGTATTACCCCAGGTCTGTTCAATACATCTTTATGGGGTTTTCATTTTGTATACCTGTATTCATTTCTTCAATATCCACTCCACTTTGATAAAAAGTACTAAGAGAGTACTCATTTCAGGTAAAAGTCCCAAATAAATGTATCATGACCTAATTTGTAGCACAAAAAGGGGGATGAATATATTTTTATAGCCACATTTTTATAACTTTTTTGCTTTGTGTCTTACCTCATTTAAATTAATAAAATAATTATTGAAATACAAAAATATCATGTATTGCCATCACCTGTGTGTCTGACCTTGTTGGCATGTCACAAACATTTTTAATGAGCAAGAAGTTACTTGAAGTAGATCCTTGTGACACACTCGGGGGTGAGGTGAGTGTTCACGTGACCGGAGATAACAGATCGGCACTCCACACACAGCTTAATTTATGTTTTTGGGAGGAAAACGGTTAGTCTCTTACACTTTACGGTAGCAGTAGAATAATCACAGTCCAGATAAAGGGTCGGTACACAAAACAGGCTTTCAGGTAATCCGGGGGTCATGGCAGGAGAAGGGTAGTCAGACATGCGGTATTCAAGCACAGAGGAGGTTCTCATACAGGCAGGGAGGCGGCACACAGCAGGGTCCTCGGTCCAGTCGGTCATACACACTCTAAGCAAAATCCGTAGTCTGTCTGTCTGTCTGTCTGTCTGTCTGTCTGTCTGTCTCTCTCCCCCTCTCCCCTACTTCCCCCATGGGTTACACACTGTGGATGCGCTGCCTCCCTTTTTAACATGTACTTCATGCGGTGATTTGCCGCAGCTGGCTTCCCTGATCGGCTCAGCTGTTTAACATCTCAGTCCATATAGGGGCCTCAGCGTCCATGCCAGCAATGGCACGTACCGCCCCTCTTCCACCTCTCCTCTCCTATACTCCCTCCGTCTGCCACAGCGTATATTATTGGCATTAACAGCAGATGTGTTTGTGTGTTGTAGCTGAAAAGAGCCAGCAGTGACGATGCCCTGACCAAGCCTGCGCTGGGGGCCGCTGCCTCTGGCTCCCGGATGAGAAAGACGGTCACCACCGGAGCTATCTCAGACCTGGCTGAGGCCCGCCCTCGCTGCCTCTCCGGTAGGGGCCTTACTACAGCACAACTCATTTAGAGGGGGCTGGATGACTTATTCTGGAAAAATTTATTGCCATTTTAAAATGAATATCCTGCAGTTTTAAGATATTTTCAAATACGTAATTTAGAATATACAGCTTGAGCAGAAGCTTGAGATGTAGAGTTGTGCTGAGCAACGGTTGCAGCTAGTGACTCTAGAAACCATTGGGAGGACAGAAGGGAAATCTGGTTTATAGTTTGTTTGCTCTGATTTAGCTGGTATGTTCAGTCTTAATGGTACAGGAAAAAATGTTGGTGCTTCAGCTCGGAAAATCTTCAGCATCTCTTTGGGACTTTGGGACCTAACTTGACAGATAATACTGCAGACTTTTGTTATATAGTAAAGTAGTTGTTATAGTAAAAACATTACATATTGATCAATCAGTGTCATAAGTGAGGTGTATGAGCATTTGTAACATGGTCCAACCTACTATCCTAATGTGATGTCATGCTTTTATTACTTGGCAAAGATGCATTCACTTCGCTGTCAATGTCCATCAATGGGGGAACTTGTACAGTTTGGTTCATGGGAACAACAGAGGTGGAAAGAGACACATCTACACTTTATTATGGATTGTGCACACTATCTAGTGTCAGAGTTTAGAGAGGAAAAATTATGATTGGGGGTTATTTAACCAACTGTGGTTAAATGCTTGACTATGCCTTTTTCACTCAGAAATACTGTTATGTCTGCGCTGCAATATGCATACTCAATCCTAGTGGTCTAACAAGCCCTGATAGATTGCTCAGTATGCACACACTCATTCCTAAATGCAGCTGTGCACTGAGATAAAAAAAAAAAACAATCACACCTCCCTTCTTTTACATTACGGCATTTCACAGACGCTTTCATCCAAAGCGACATACATATCATCATACAGTTGGCGGGGGCAGCCATGCAAGGCACCAACCTGCTCAAGGTAAACAATTTGGTGTTAGGTGTCTTGCTCAACAACAGATTTTGTTTTTCCCGGGTGGAACTGCACTCGAACCTTCAACCTTGCAGTTGCAGGATGGGAACTCTACCTCCTGAGCTACTGCCGCCCCTACTTATCTTTGTTACATTACATTGCATTGCATTACATTAAAGCATTTAGCAGATGCTTTTGTCCAAAGCGACTTACAGTAAGTGCATTTTGTCCATTATTAGAAGTTACTCACTCCTCTTAATGATTTACGACACAAAGTGAAACTAACCACCTGTGGCCACTAGAGGGACACAGCACATCACTAAAACAATAATTCCATTCAAGCTCTCTGGTCCTGGCATAGACCAGCAGCTGGAGAGATGCTTCTATTTACTCCTTTACTTTCTTCTGCCTCTTTTTTCTTGTTTTGCTGGCCTAAGTGGGGTGCAGGTGGCTGAGGCCTGAGGTTCTCAGGGTTTTGGTCCAAAGCTGACATACTGGACACATCAATGACCTGTTCCTCTGACATCTGCTCAGCTGTGTGAACAGCAGACTTATTTTTGGACAAGAAATCGAAAATATGACCCCCCCCCCTATGTAAGCTTTTTAAAAGTGAAAGAATGATGTTCATTGTTCTCATTTGAGATCTGTCTATCCACATCTGCTCTTTTGATGTTATTTTGTTTGAGTGTGTGATGTGTGTGTTTGTGGGTGCGTGTATATGTGTTGTGTTAGCACTTGGTATTATGGCCTGTCAGGGTTCAGATATGGGTTAACATAAGACCATAGAACAGAGGAACACCCCAAAGGTCTGTTTGAATGAAAGGAGAACCTCTGTAACCTCATGCTCTCATGAAATTATTGTACATCCATGCACACATTATTTCAGACAAACCCTCATATCCCATCCCATTGAAGTCATGCTGGGGATAATATTAAACATAAGTTTGAAAAGCAGCATTCAAATTCTGTAATGATTTGAAAACATGTGACTCCCCAACCTCATCTTCCATCGCCAGTCCCTCTTTTCTCGCTAACCATACAACCATATGGTGTGTACTACTAAATGTAGCTAAATCCAAAGCAAGCGTGTACTAAATAAACACGATAAAGCTTATCTTATCTTATCTTATCTTGTCTCATCTCATCTTCAGTCAACACACTGAAGACTCTTGTTGTGAGAGACTTCTCTAATAACTGTTAATATTGTGGCAAGCCCCGTCTCTATTACGGGACTTTGCCCGCCGGAGATGACTGACAGGAAGCAACAATGTCCACACAGCCGGGTTTTACGTTGTAACACACCGCTTTATTACCTCTCACAGGCAGGAACAGGTATAAGCAGTTACAGCACAGAGTCCAGGCATTCATATGAGACTGATCATAGCATATAGTCCCGTATCACATACCCGGAGGCATAGTCCATCAAGGAAGTTAACCGGGAAGTCCAATAGTAGCGGGTGTACAGTCCGCGAGGAGACAGGTTCTTCCTCGAGGGGGATTCATGGTCCCTCGGAATCCCCAGCACTCGGTACTCTCTCCCTGTCTCTCTCTACCGTACGTCTCTCTCCCCCTCTCAACTTCTCAGACTTCTTCCCTCGCAGTTAAACTCCCTACGCCTCAGCCTGTCTCACACACTCCTATGCCCCTCTTTCCCCCTCTTTATATAGGGCCTGCTCTCTGCCCCAATTGGTCCTGTTCACCTTCGCACAGCTGCCTCTTGTTCTGGTTGAGTAGGGGGACGGCCGTCCCTGGGCTCTAGCGCCCCTAAAGGCACCTGCCCACACCGCTCCTCTCCACCCCAACTCCCTCTGTCCGCCACAATATATACATTTCTATTAACAGAGTGCACAACAAGACTGTGTGGTTGCATGTGAAGGTGTGGCAGGTCAGGTATTACTGAATTGCACCAGCAATATTTAGTCTGACATTGTGGAGGCATGCAGGTCTTTTATGACCCTGGAATTGTGTGTGAATACCAGAAGAAGGGTGGAGTTGACCATACATCAGGTTAACTGACAGACTGCAGCTATTTGTTCTTGAACCTCGGGCGATTATGGTTAGACACCTAAGGGACATGTTTTGCCACCTCCAGTATTTGCACTACACTATACAGCGGAGGAGGGGTTTGTGATCCATGACATGCATGTTTGTTTCCTGTAATTGGATCACACTTTCAGGCATTTTATTAGCTTTTATAATCACTAAACATGTATAAAGGGATGCAATGTTGTGATAACCATTGCTATCAAAGCTGTAAAGGTTTTTCACAGCACACCCTTGGAAAGTCCTCTGTAATGGAGATGGCTGCCCATCCACACTGTGTAGATGTTGTGCTCTGGTGAGATTGCTTCTTTAAAGGGCTGTTAATGCTGAAACGAAAATAATTGATTTCTACTTGACAAAAGACTAGAGGAGTTTAGAATCCATGTCCAAGTGTGGCTCTCTTAACTTCTTTCAGATACAATTAAACCATACTCGGATGTCATTGGATTGTGGTATCTTATTAGCTAAGTTTGTTTTTTGGAACTGTTTTCACACCCAACGATACAATACAGATTCCCACTTTGATGATAAATTCATCACTCTCCAAGTACTTGGTCTGGCCATGTATTGGTAGGCCATTACTGGGTAGCTAACCAATGTTTAGGGCCAGACTATTCTTAAATAAGTCTTGATTAAAAGAAAGCTGTGCTGTCTTTTCCCTCAGGCAGAGATGTATCCTGTATGCAAAATAAGCTGGCCCTTTATGTAGAGCTTGTTTTGCATTCTAGTCTCTGAGCTGCACCAGCATCTAAAGCAGGCTGTTTACCACCACTACAGAAGAAAAATCATTTGGCAGATGGGCTATTTGTTTTTCCTAAAAAGATTTCTCCTCTGAGTTTTAGGTTGGAATGAATTTAACCAAATATGCAAATTATTTGATCTCATCAGATGTACTTAATTGGAATTTCACTTAACTTAGTAGGTTAGCTTATGTCTCTTAAAGAAACAAAGTCTTAACCAAACACTCAAGCGTATAATAATTGACCTATCCTCTCCTTCCATATAACCATGGGACACCCATAACATGAGTGCATGCTTGAGATCAACATTGTGTTCTCAGCAGGCCTGCCTGGTTGCACTGCCCCTGGGTTGGGGCTCCACACCAGTGCATGTCAAGATGTATGAAGACAGATAATTAATGGACAAGCCAAACAGGTCTCCAGATCAGGCTAATCAGCCAGTGGAAAATCTAACTAGACATGTGAAAGAGGAGTGCTGGTCAACCACGCATGCAAGGGATGAGAATCATAATTTAGTTCACAGCTCTCTGTGCTAAGTCACTGAGGCGTTCTTGTGAGATATTTGAACTCTATAATGTTGTGATAATCTGACAGAAATGGCTTGTCGATTTGCATTTATTGATGTGGTAGAGGAAACTATATCTCTCTTTTTTTGGGTAAATAGTTGCTTCCAGAATCTGTTTTATGGCAATTCAGGGTAAACGTATTCCCTGGTATCTTGAGATTTGTTTAGGGGCTTGTCTTAGTGATAATGTCACCCGCCGGTGTTGTCTGGTTAGTCTTGTAAACTGATTAGCTTCTCTCCAGTTGATGGGAGGCATTACACTGTGACAAGTGGCAATCAGGACCAACCAGATTATGTGGCACACTGCTGCAGAGCTGTCATCATATTTGTCAGGCAGTAACTTGAGTCTTTTCTTACAGGCCATCTAAATATTTTTTGCGATGAGATTGTGACAGAATCCTTGCTCAGAGGTGAAAACATGCTGAAATATTTTACTCAAGGGAAGGTAGTTGAGCGCTAAAATAACAAGGCAACAGTAACACGTTGTCCCCCACAAATGATGCACTCCTTTCTGGGCCAGTCTGTAACAAATATGTTCTTTTGACCTGTAACTGTAGTGCTCTGCCTTGAGCCAATCAGTGTTATTTTGAAAATGCAGGGATGCAGTGGTGAGATGTATCATGTCCTCAAGTTTAGTCAAAATTGGGTCAGTGGTGTCTGAGATATCCTGCATGATACATGGACAGACAAAAAAACAAAACGATATAGCGTCCTCTTTGTGATAATCGGTGTAATTTCGAAAATGCCGTTAACACTCTGGTGAGCTGCACCATTCCTCCAAGTTTTGTCAAAATCTGATCAGCATGAAATCTCGCATGTGCTGGAACACCACACAAATTCATCCTTAGTCCTCTGCCTGCCCCGATGAAATCAACAATAAAAGAGGAGTATTTATTTACTTCCAAATCACTAAGATTTTGCGCAACTTCCAATATTGTCCCCTCTAAAAATTTACTGTTTAGCATTTTTTGCCTAGTCTTTGCAACTAATTTCACAGGACATTATCAGCTCCAGGTTTGGAGATGATCATTTTGTATCATATCTGCGAAACTGATATCAACTATGTACTTTGTAATGCATGACAGATCTCATTGAATGTCACTATTCTTATGTTTAAAAATAAAACTAACTCAAGTCAAAGTCTTATCTTGCTGAAGTAGAAAAGTATGGCAAGACTCAAGCACAGTAACTACAGTAGTTGTTATTGGTTACTTCCCACATCTGTCTTTACTACATAAGTATCACGTTTTTTTTCTGCACACACTGCATTTGTGAGGCAGTGAAGAACGCAATCACAACATCTCCTCTTCTCCTCTCTGTCCCACAGCCAGATCCCTTCAGCACTTTAGGTGATTGCTGCAGAGAGAGAGATCTACCCAAGTTCACAGGACACACACACACACACAGTATCGGCTAAAAGGGTCAGTCCAACCCCCCCTCACAGCATGCCATGCTAAAGAGTCGATACTGTTAGTTTGGCTAATGGAGTCTTGTCTCTCTCCCAGTCGTCAGTCTACCGACTCTACCGTGCCGTGCCAGACAACGGGTTAAAACCCAGCCTCGTCATGATGTCTTATTTAAAACACTTCATCAATATTTCAATAAAGCTTTCACTAGGAGAGGAGACAGAGGGAGATAAGACAGTCCCGCTCTATAAGTAACAGGCCTGGTGGGGGTGACGGGTACTTTCCCTCACCTGCCTCTGTTCAGTCACTGCTGTCACACTGATCAGAGTTGAGCTTAAGATAACATTTTACAGTGAGTCTTGTCCTAGTCACATTCACTTAAATCATTTAAGTATATTTGTTTTTTTCTCTCACTTAAAGTGGCACAATTCATGTTCAAATTGCACTGCATCTACATGTATCCACCTGTATTGATCCTTAGCCTTCTGTAGCCTTCTGTAGCCACAGTTGCAAGCCACATGGCAGAGACTAAAGGCCTGAATGTGCTGTAAGCTATAATTAATGTGTGTCATTTGGTGCTCGTGATGTCATGCTTCTATGGCAATACTGGTAGATTTGAAGTGTAGGCAGCACTGGCACCACGATGGCTAACAACACTATCATATTTTGTGTAGAGTGACCAGCATTTTTTCTCCATGGTCTATTCTACAGTCTGCTTCTGTATATTTGGTGACCAGATTGCAGACCAACTAGACTGTATGGTGGTCATATTTTGTCCATACAAGTGAACAATTTTACACTGCTAGCTAAATTGCCCACTTTGCTGGCATTGTATCACATTTTGCCTTGAAATAGAAACCTTGTGACAAGCAGCTGTTTTGGTCCTTTGCATTCACTCCAACATTGAAAACAACTGGCAAATTTGAAAATGCACGCATCTGACACTTTCAGTGTTTCTGTGGTAAGGTGCCATTCTCATGAGTGACGTGTTGATGTGGGTCAATCTTGACACTTCTATAGATACCAGTCACTAGGAGGATGGCACGGTGGTTCAGTGGTTGGCACGTTAGCACTTTCGCCTCACAGCAAGAAGGTCCTGGGTTCAAATCTCCGCCCGCTCCTTTCTGTGTGGAGTTTGCATGTTCTCCCCGTGTTTGCGTGGGTTTCCTCCAGGTGCTCCGGTTTCCTCCCACAGTCAAAGACATGCAAATACATGTGTTTGTGTGTAGTGTAGTGTATGATGTGATGTACTATGTATATGATGCAATGTAAAGCCCATTGAGACATACTTGTATAAAAGGGCTATATACAGAGACCTGGTAGAGAACTTTGTAGGATGGTGCTTGCTTTTTGTTTCTTTATTTTTGTTTTCAAAGTGGGCTT
>OMOT01078495.1:0-11770 GCA_900312575.1 Acanthochaenus luetkenii
GCCCGCACCGTCGGGGAGGTGGAGCGCGTGCGATAGGACCCGAAAGATGGTGAACTATGCCTGGGCAGGGCGAAGCCAGAGGAAACTCTGGTGGAGGCCCGTAGCAGTCCTGACGTGCAAATCGGTCGTCCGACCTGGGTATAGGGGCGAAAGACTAATCGAACCATCTAGTAGCTGGTTCCCTCCGAAGTTTCCCTCAGGACAGCTGGCGCTCAGAGTCTCGCAGTTTTATCTGGTAAAGCGAATGATTAGAGGTCTTGGGGCCGAAACGGTCTCAACCTATTCTCAAACTTTAAATGGGTAAGAAGCCCGGCTCGCTGGCTTGGAGCCGGGCGTGGAATGCGAGCCGCCTAGTGGGCCACTTTTGGTAAGCAGAACTGGCGCTGCGGGATGAACCGAACGCCGGGTTAAGGCGCCCGATGCTCATCAGACCTCAGAAAGTCGTACTAAAACATTTTGACAGAGCGCCGTGAGCGCCGTGTACCACACAAAATCGCTTCGAGGTCAGTAAGCACAACCAGAATTAATCCATATATAAGGCGCTCCGGATTATAAAGCGCACTGTCGTTTTTTGAGAAAATTAAAGGCTTTTAAGTGCGCCTTATAGACCGTAAAATACGGTACTTAAAAATATTATTTATTTATTTTTAATTCCGAAGAGAATCCACTTCCTGAATTACTTTAATAAAAACAAAAACAATTGACCCTAGCCTGCATCTGACCAGTATTGTATGGGTAGCATGATTTGAACACTTTTGTCAGTCCTGTTTCTTTCAGCAACAGAAGAAGAAAAACTGTTTGTCTCCTTGTTCCTCAACCCTGTTCATAATCAGTGAGACCCAGGGTGAGCTGAATACTCGTGATGTATCACCCACAATTTCCACTGTTTTTCCATGCTCACCTCCAAGGGAGTTCAGGAATAGTCAACGTCAAACATCAGGTGCCCTGGGGATATGCTGTCCCCCCCGGCATTCAAGATGTTTCCCCCGTGCTTCAGCAGGCACAATGGTTCCTGAAAAGTATAATCTGCACAGACTGAAATAATATTCTGTGGATCTACTTTTTGTTTTTGTACACAGAGTATGATTTTTACCATGGCACAGAGTGAAATTCAGGTCAGTCACTCAGGGTGAGACACTTCACCAGGTAGCCTAAGATTACTATATTCTCCATAGAGGAGGTTAAAGCATCTGATCCACTGGGGATTCAGAGAGCTGAGATCACTTACAAATAAACTGCTAATTAATTAGGTTGATATGTCATCGCCCCGAATGTGCCATGGACTGCATCGAATATGTACTGTATCACAAGTGTGGTCAAGGAAAACAAAATCAAGGAAAGGAAAAGGATTGTCACAATAACATTCAGGCCAATCTGGCCTTGTAGAGAGAGTCAGGCAGGCAGATAATCTGGAGCTCAAATCCTGGTTTATCTACCAACGTCCTGTGTCTATGTTACTCTGAGGAACAGAATGAGACCAGCATGTGGGAGCTGCAGTGGAGACAGGAGGAAGCGGGAGGGAGAGAACAGTTCAGAGCAGGAGAGATATAAAATGGAGGGATTAAGGAGAGGTGAGGCGGATGCAGAAAGAGCAAGAGAGACATAGTGATGAAGGAAGTGGGAGGTAGGGCAGAGGGAAGGAGAGAGAAGCAAAAAGGTTTTCCTCTCTCCACTCCCTTATAACCACTGGTTCATGCTTCATGTGGAAGCAGACAAGACGCACGTAAAAAATAAGTGGGTGCCTTGACCATATTCACATGCCACCTGAAATTTGAAACAACGCTGACGAGGGCCGCAGTTACGTCATCATGCCTCCGTCCCGGATTGGCCAAACAAAGAGGAACCGTAATCACTCACCAATTCCAGCAGGGTTTTTTTCTTGTTGGGGGATATGTGAAGAGCTGATGGCACGTCTGTGTTCATACGGAGCTCCAACACATCTAGCCACACACAAAGCATGAACCAATCCTAACCCTATATTCAGACAGGAAACGAGGTGAAATTAGTAGAGGTTTTGGTGAACATTTTTCTTGACTTCTTTTACATTTCGTATCTAGCAAATGCCTCTTCGCCTCAGTTCACGTTGCCTAAAGCGAAGTTGTGTCCATCTCGTTCCATTTGCCTCCTTCCTTTGACTGCCTGCCTGCATTCTTTTTTTTCTCCTCTCTGAATGTTTGTTATCTTTCTCCTTAACTTATTCTATTTCTTTTCCCTGCACTCACCCTCACATAATTATTCTATGGTCACAAAAATGCTGATGGCGCCAAATCCCCTGACCTTCTCGTGTCTTATTTTTGGCCACTTTATAATTTTCGTCAGTATCGAATTGAAGCTTATCGTACCGTCTGTCTGGAAAAGGGCATCGGTTAAAAGGCTGAAATGAAAATTTAAGGAGAGCTGGAGGGGGACGAGAAACGGGGGAGGGATCTGTGGTTGTACGGGGAGAGAAAAGCATTGTGACAGAGGATGGGGGTGGAGTGGAGGGGAGAAAGACTGGGTGACTTTGCCACCATCTGCCTCCAGCTCTCCAGCTCTGTCCTCTGCGGCAGGACAGGTGGCTGGTGGCTACACCGCTTCTGCTGACTTCAGTCCTTTCCCTTTCCCTTTCCATTCCTTTATATCCTGCCGGCATTGTTCATTCCCCACTGGCCCTGCGCCGCCCAATTAGCTGGTCTAGTGGTGCGCTCACAGTCCCAGCGCTCTCCCTCTCCTCCTCCACATCCATATTACCTGATGTAGGGAGGGGTGGGACAGGTCACAGGCACCGGAGATGGGCGAACAGCAGTCCATTTCAATTTTTTCTGGCCCTCTGGCTCAACAAGGGAGGGGAGGGGTTGTCCTTTTGATTTTTAGAGGGCAGTTTGGAAGGACGGAGGTGTGTGTGTGTGTATAAAAACAGAAGGTCTCTCAGTAGCCCAACAGTGTGTGAGACAGCTCTGAGCCACTAGCGCGTGAAGTGCAGAGGCACAGAGCTGTCTGGTCTCTCTGCTTTCTGCAGCCCACCTCAGTGCCTGGGTCTGATTCACATGACCGCTAGGAGCCACGCATAGAGCTGACCTGAATCCCTGTCAGCCAAACGTCTGGCTTTTGTTTTCGGAAGTGTGTGTGCAACCGCGTAGGTAGCATATGCTCAGAAAAAGGTAATTGATGTTCCCAGAAAACAGTGGAGTATGTTAAGCTTTAGATTTGAGGTAGAGAAGGGATGAAATCAAAATCAATTATTTTCACAGATCACGCTGCTAAATTTCTGTTCTGTGCTCCTAATGTGCACAGGTCACTGTAGTACGATTTTGTATTTTGAGCAAAGAACGAGGGTGTTCTATGCATTTCTTTGCTGTTTTAGTATGAATTGTTCTGAATTGCCAATGCTCCCTTGCAGAGCATGTACGAAATCTAGGCCAGCCATATTCAACCTTCTCCAGACTTTTAAAGTAACAATCTTGATTTATTCATTTTCTTCCCCATCTTCTGTGGTTTGTTTGATTTTTCTGCGCAACCTATCCTGCACCCCATCCCAACCTGTGGACAGCCTGTGAAGTACTATAAGGTATTGTACACTTTACATGCATGTTGTATCTTAGATTGCTGTTACAAAATTGGTCCACCCCAAGCATACTCTCTCACTTTACAATGCCTCACTTTATATACATAAAAATGACTAAATTACTTCACTTGTGAATATATACGAAAGTTAAAAATATTGAGTTGCTATTATGTAAATGATCTTAGACGCCTAGTATGTATATATACAGTATATCGTTTGAAATTGACATTTTCTTGTGCTTGCTGCAATGCTGTTGATGTTCACTAGGTAAAACATAAGAAGCCATACGTGTATGTGATAGAAGCCTAGTAAATGTGTTATTTAAAATTGTTGGTCTACAGTCATCTTAAAATGTAAAGGCTTGGTCACTCTGGATAAGCTAAAATATGAATAATTTAAATTGTATGATTTGCTTGCGAGATTTGCTTGTGCTTTATGGCTGTTTTGTTTCACTTTGGGTTTCTTTCTGGGCTTGTCGCTGTTTGTACAGCTGGTAGGAATGTATAGCCTATGGTAAGTGACGTGTGTGTGTGTAGTTTTAACTGTGCCCACCTCCCTGCCCTCCCCCCAGTCCAATACCAAGCTAAAGCTTGTGCGGAGCCTGGCAGTATGTGAAGAGTCCCCTCCTCCCCCTATTCCTGAGCCTCCAGCAGCACCTCAGGTAAAATGTTTTTCCACTCAGCCCTTCCTCTCCATGTGTATATGTAGGCCGCTATTGTCATCTCACCATCTGACCATGGATCTGACACCACAGCTGGGCTACAGGCCAACCTCCATAGCAGTGGAGTGCTGACCTGTGATCAGTTCTTTATTTAAATTCAATCGAGCGGGGCAGACCTCTGATCCTGGATCAGCAGTCCCGCTATGACGGGCTGGATTAAATGCCTGGCTCATGAAAGCATCACATCATCAAGAGAAAGTATAGAGCTCCTTCAGCAAGCAGCTCTTGGTTAGCTAAATCAACTCTTCCTTTACACTGTGTCTTCAGGCAAAGACCCCCCTCTTTTTTTTAATTACATGCCACTACACAGCTCCTGGCTCACGTGCACTCAAACACACACACACACACACACACACATACACACACACACACACAGGTGTGTCTGTTCCAGGCCTTTCAGTCAGTCAGCACCGAGCTCCATAACCAGAGGGCGGTGTTATTCCCACAACAGTCTTGCATCGTCTGCACTCACACAAGGTCTTGTATTACTGCCATCAATCATGTTGAGGAAATTACAATTTCCACACGTCAGCTACAGAGAGCTGTGGAGCGCTCTAATTGAATACTCCTGATATTTCCCTGGCTACTGTTATTGGGCTTGGAGTTGAGACTTCTCCGATCAGAGCTCTGCAGCAAACTAGCCTAGAGGGGCGAGGTAAAGCGATAAATAAAGAAAATAAAAAACTCATTAGTGGAATAACCTTATAGAGTCCCATCCAAAACCGCATACTTTTAGATTATCGGTAAACCAAATCTAAACATCCGTTTTGCTAGCCTGTCATGATGTTAGGCATGTCGTTTACATAATTGTCTCCACTGTCAAATGGTAAGAATGAACAACTTTGTTATGCTAGCAGACGTATAGAGAGACTGGTAGTGTCACCAGCGATTTAGCTGTAACCTGTAAGTACCCAGATCAACCATATGTATCTATAGGTGATTCTTCTCAAAGGAGAGTGGGCTGTCCACCCCCGTTTCAGCATCCTGAAAAACATGTACCTTTTATATTGTTTGCATAGCTGTCAATTTCTCAATTGTTAAGGGCCTCCGAATACAGGCTGTAGTTCCTGTCTTAGACTGACAGCGCGTTAATTAAATATTCAAGAGACAATCATTTTCTTCCGATTTTTCCTTTTTCTTGAGATAAATGGATGTCAGGAAACAAATGAAGTGGCAGCTTGCAACAGCTGCACATCAGCCAGGCAGCTCCCATGGGATGCAGAGGGTGGCATTAAGTAGAAAACATCACAGTTTCTTGCCAGCAAATCATCTGCTTTGGCACACACACACACACACACACACGCAAACCCACACACACACACAAACTTACTGTCACTTATACAACAGCTCTGCAACACACACACACAAACCTACACTCATTTTTGCTTTCACGCAATCCCAGTCAGTCAATTCGTTAGTCGTGTTTCATGTTTACTAGGGATGGGGGTGTGTAAACGTAATGAAACACGAAAATGAAACTATCCATTTAGGATCGAATTAAACATTTTAAAATGATGCATGCTGATTGGATGAGCAGCTGTAGCAAAATAAATGAAATTGAAACAATTTTATGAAAACATTGTGAAACAGTCAAGTATATTCTAACCTATATTTACCTCCTAACGTTAATCCTTCATAACTGCTTGCTTACTCACTAGCAGCTACCTGAGTTTCCAACCAGTGCCATTGGCCTCTATGGCTATGACACCCTGCAGACCCCCCAAAATTCAGGGGGAAAATGTGTACAACCCCCCCCCAAATCCCTAATGTTTACATTGTAGGCATTTATGGGACTCTTTTTTTCAGAGCATTTTAAAATGAGGGCAAAGTTAATGGTTCAGTATCTTGCTTAGTGGCCATTACAGGTATCAAACCTGTGACCTTTTGGTTATGGGATGGTCTCCAACCACTAGGCCACTGCTACTCTGACTCCCTTACCCACTCAATGTCTCTCACGCATTCACCCACTTTTTCAGTCACATACACACGCACACAGACTCTGATGTTAGCTTTCCAGATTTGTGTTGAATCCACTTATGCTGCTCTGGCAACACCTCTTCTCTATTCAGCTTTCCTTTCAGCCTTTGTAGACTGCCTGTGTGTGTGTGTGTGTGTGTGTGTGTGTGTGAGAGAGTGAGAGTGAATGAGTGAGTGAGGCTCAGACAGACTAAGGCACGAAGAGCACGACTGGGGTAGACCAAAGCCATTTTTAATAGATCTCGCAAGACACCAGAACAGTCTTCCAGCCAGACGGCAGCACGGCCATTTTTAAATAATTTTTTCAGTCAAGGGATTAGAAGTAACTCCTCGTTCTGTTTAATTCTAAGGAATGAAATGTGCTGTGTTGTTGAATTTTCTAAATTAATTTTCACCCGGCCATTTTAAATGAATGTATTATTCAGGTGGTTAATAAAAACAAGCTAATCTGGCAGATTAATTGCCATAGTGATTTGGAATTAATGGATGCAGGTGCATTATTATTGGCAAGGCTCATTTGAGATCAAAAGTTTTTCAATGTGTGTTTATTACATATCTTACGTATCTTAAAGTGGCTCTTGTTTGCCCATGCTATTCTCTAATTAACCTAGAACCTCAGGCGAGATCATAGAGAATTAAATGCCTCATACTTAATGCCTCCTTTCTAAATTAATGCCTGATGTCTCTTTGTCATTCACAACAGACTTAGCTCACACAGTGCATGAAGTATATGAAGCCCTTTTAAAATCCTGACACCAAGCTCAATTGAACGTGTGTGTGGTAACCAGTGGAAATGGCCCAAAATGGTTAAGCCAAACGCGCGCAAGGCGCAGCATAAAGCGAACACATCAGCAATAATGATTTCATACGCCCATACCTCTGATTCTGGTCTGAGGCACGACAGATCAATTGTTGTAATTTTTCCACTCTGAACAGGATGGATTCCTTTTCCAGCCCTTTGAAAAGGAGGAAAGATCTCCACAGGACCAAGGTGAGAAAGAGGACAGCTGCGACAAGGTGGACAATCCAGAGAAAACACAGAGAAAAATGCTGTCTAGAGGTGAGCATGCAGGGATTTCTTGGTGGCTTTGAAATGTGATTAATTCATTTCAGTCCCTAGTTTCAACACTTGTACCAGGGGCTTCATTTATCAAACCGTGCGTAGAACAAGGTCTAATTCTGTGTGTAAGAACTGCCAGTACGCACAAGAAAATATGTATTTATCAAACACGCGTATGCACAGCTGTAGGCACTCAACGATGATACATTCCACACATTCTATATTGCTCTGCTCGTGCATGACCAGGCTCATTTACATAAAGAAATGCCAGAAATTCGCCATATATGGTCACCAACCTCCCCTTTAAAAGGCCCCAGCCTAATAGGACCTCTTGATGCCGACAACATGGAGCAGGAAACATTTTTAAAAGAAGAGGAACTTCACAGAGAATGAGATAGAAATTATGTTTTGGCATGTCGCATGGGGGCATGTGACACATGCAGTCAATGCGGTGTCACCTGTCATGAGAACTGTGACAGAAGTGAAAAAGAAATTTGAAACAGTCTACCGCATCAGTGTCGTCGCGTGATGAGCAAATTGCAGCCATTATTGGTGAGACTGTCTTGGCTGGAATTATCCCTTATAGTGACACTGAGAGCGCAAGTCCAGAGGGGGTGGGGTCATCACAAAGTAGGAAGCAGGCTGATTTAATTGTCGCACTTATTTTTACTGTTGGAGCATCGTAAAATGTGGACCTGACAATAGGCCTACTACAGTAATTAAATGTGAGCAAAATGTAGACATTAAACATGCTTTATTAACAGAATGTGTGCTTCATTAACAGATCCGTCAGATTTGCCATGTCCTGCTCCACAAGCTCGGAGATCTGCGGTGCACTTGGAGCCGCGGGTCCTCAGTTACGCAGTGCTGGCAAAACAGGAGGGAATAGTTTACGGCATTGCTTGCATCAAGGAGGAACTGTGGGAGATAAATGTCAATTTCAAACAACAGAATTCCACTTTGATGGAAATTATTTCCAAACAATAAATATGAAACATGCCACTGACTTTGTCAAAGACTGCATTATATCCGAGCAAAACGTATTGTGTTAGAATGAAACGCACCTAAAAGCATTGGATCATCCCATGTCTTAAGTACTGCCGCAGCATTAGGTAGACCTGCAGGGTCAACCCCGTCTGCAGGCATGTGGTCATCGGGCATAGGCACATCCTAAAGGTATGCCATTCTTAATGGCAATGTTGTGCAGCACACTGCATGCTTCCACAATGTAGCACACCTACAACAAATCTCATCACTGTCATGTTACAAAGGTTAGCATTTACAGAAGCCTAATTATGTTATTGAAAAATCAAAACCTTGTCAGGTTGGTATTGTCTGCCAGACAGGCACAACCAGCAGCCTTTCAGCAAGCCTATTGTGTGTTCCACAGTGCTCTTAGTGCACTGGTTTTAATTATCCTCCTGTGAAGTTGTTGGATTTGCCACAGGAATCATCGGCCAGGGCTTCAGGGCATATCCTCGGTCTCCTGCAATGATTTACAATGTAAGATACCGCATACAGCATAGCGTGTTAGTATAGGAATGCCAATTACACATTCATCAATAAGCCAGCCATCTCCAACAGCAGTCCCACTGTGCTGTTCTGCACAATGAAAGAGTTGTGTGTCCCACCCAGCCAGTTGGCGATGACATTCAACAAGCTCAAATGTGCATTGCAAATTACCTGTACAGTTATTGAGTGATAGCCTTTTCTATTCACATATGTGAATTCTTGAAAAACGGGGTGATTTGATGGCTATGTATGTGCAGTCTATTAACCTCAATTATGTTTGGAAAACCTGCGATGGCGTGGAAGTCCCTCATTATTGTTGCCATTTCCACTGCGGTATGGAAATGTAATGTATTGCGGGGTGAGCGATATTAACGCACGTATAAGATGTGGCATAATTTGGCTCATAGTTGGTTGGGAAATGCCAGATCTGTCTCCAATCTCTCATTGAAATGTGCCCGTGGCTAAAAACCCTAGAATGGAAAGGACTTGAGTGTGCACAGGGATGGCATTGGTGCTCTTCGTTGGCCTCCCCAAAAATGGAGTGAGTTCTGGCAAACGCCACTGGCAAACGAAAGCAAAGAGGTTCCTGCGGCCCTTCAAAATGCGCTCCCCGCGCAACGCTGCATGTGCCAAATCTTCCAGCAAGGCAAGGTCAGCCATCGTTTGCATCCTCCCAATCAAAAGGTGCCTTTTATATGGTTTTACTTTACATTTAATGAGTCAAACTCAGCTGTAATCTGTATTACCTATCTGTGTGAGTACTGTAGTTGACAATCATTTTATCAATTGTGCTGACAAGGGGGAGTTTGTGCATCTCTTTTAGGAATCGGTTTAAATGTTCTTTCACTTTACTACCACTATGGGTGTCTACATACTCTTGGTCAGGAGTAGTTCTAAATGTGTGCACGTTCTCACACGCCAGAAGAAATTGATCAATCACATTCTATGCGTAGAAACGCTTGATAAATGAGGCCCCAGTTCTTTTTGATTCCTCCCGTGGGATTTTACTTGAATGTCTTTGCCTGCTTTCTTAATTTGTCTCAAAGTCTGTGTAAAGTGTATTATGACAGCCCTGCTGAAAATGTACTTAAAGATAGTTTGTATTTAAATTTGATCAGATTTGTTGAGGGATATACACACTTGCGTTTATGAAGACCTGGCGAGATTGACAACCAACATTTTTCACTTCAGTCACAGCAGCTGAACTGAAATATTTCCAGTAGCACCCCAGCTTTCTTTAGACGATAAACAATTGATGCATATTCTCACTTTGAAAGGTTACCTCGTTGATAACTGAAACAAAACAACAAGACTTCTGTCTCTCTTGGTTAGATTCCAGCCAAGACTACACCGATTCAACTGGCATAGATCTCCATGAGTTCCTGGTCAACACATTGAAGAGTAATCCCAGGTATGTTCTGTATACACGCCTGATTTTGGTGAGATTGACACTTTGTAGCTCATTCATTGAGCCTTCCTTATGGCCTGAAAGATAAACAGATAATATATCAGCAACCTTACACTGAAATGCTTGATAAGTACCAGGCCAACAATGGGTGGAAGAAAAAAAACTACATAATTCATTTCTTAAACTTGCCTTTTTAGGGATCGAATAATGCTATTGAAGTTGGAACAGGACATCCTGGACTTCATCAGCAATAACGAGTAAGAAATGTAGCTTATCAAAATATTCATTTATATGTTAATACACGTGAATAGGACCAGTGTTCCCTGTAAGTCAGCGGTGTCCAGACCTGTGTCATGTTTGTCTAGAACTACTAATGATCTCAGAAATAGAATGGCCCTCAATTGTTCTAAACATGTTCAGAACAGACTTGCAAGCAGACATTGTCTTACAAGGCAAAATGGGAACAACAATGGACTTGCCACCCTGCATCACTTGCTGCACATCTCAAACTCATTCTGACTGGGATTGTGACTGGTGGAGATAATTATACACCACCTTTTTCTCAGCATAGCTGTTTTCAAAGGAGCTTAGAAATGTAAATGGTGGGAATGAGGTGACTGGTAGAGCCTTTAATGCATTTGCGTGAAACTGTCCCATCATATAGGTTGATGGCTTTAAGTCCTTACCCAGTATCCCAGATCCTGCTCACCCCAGCTGTGTCTCCCTCTAGAAGCCAGAAGAGAAAGTTCCCTCCTATGACGTCCTACCACAGGATGCTGTTACACCGAGTGGCCGCCTACTTTGGCATGGACCACAATGTGGACCCTAGTGGAAAGTCAGTGGTCATCAATAAAACCACCAACACCAGAATGTGAGCTTCTCTTTGGCCTTTTAATGGTTTCCAATTTCTATACATTGTACATTCCACTGTTTGTCCCGGCACCTGCTCCTGCTCAGCCGTCCTGGTGAGGGATCCCTCTTTGACTTGGCCCACCCAAGGTTTCTTCCATTTTTTTACCTAATAAGGTTTTGGTGGAAGTTTTTCCTTGCATGCATTGAGGGTCTAAGGCTGTGGTGCCGGGTAACTTAGGCCTTGTAGAATAGTTAGGGCTATGGCTTGCTAAATTGATTTTGTTTGTCTTGTACTTGATTCTGTTTCTGTTTGTCTTTTACAATTCTGTAATTTCCCCTGATTGATGTTCAGGTAGATCTAGTTGGCTCATTTTCTGTAAAGTCCTTTGAGACAGACATGCTTGTGATAAAGGGCTATATAAATAAATGAACTTGAACTTGAACTTGAAATGTGTCAATGGAATGCTTGACCACTGTAATTGAGTATGTTTAAATTATATCTACCGCTACCTCCTGGTGACATCTGTATTCAGAGTTTAAGCCTAAGTGGCAATATGTCCTGCCTTAGGTTGCCTTCCTCTCTGGGAAAGTCTTACCCGTCTTTGGATCAAACACCGTTCCTCTGGAGTAACGATGTGGCCTCATCAGGCTGTAATGTGTGAGTTGGGGATACTCATCATAATTCCTCATCTAGGT
>OMOT01078496.1:0-24096 GCA_900312575.1 Acanthochaenus luetkenii
ACACAGAATCATCAGTTAGGAGCAGGTTGTTCCCCCGGCACGTTAGCTACTAAAGCGAGCTGACTTTACTCTCCCGACTTCCTGCTTTACTATCCCGACTTCCTGCTCTACTCTTCCGACTTCCTGCTCACTGCCGCAATGGCGACAATCTACCCAATCGGGCGTATGTCAATGCGCCCTGGAGAGCCGTGTGGGCCAGTTCGGCTCCATTCAACTTTCACTGCTCCCGTCAGGCGTAAAACATTACGCCCTTCGGCACTCAGACAAAGGCTGCAAGCAGTGTTTTTTCATCAGTCATCCCACTTTTCTATTAGAATATATCATTTATGTGAATATAACAATTTAGTTTCATACACATACAGACCACAATTGTACAAATTATTGATCTATTGGAATCGTTTTTTTCCACTTGGGCCGGCAGGTAGGGCGCCGCCCCAATGCCCCTAGTGGACGACACGCCACTGTATTTACCATGATTTATTTATTTTCGTTTTATTTTATTTTTAGTTATTGACTAAGGAGGGTTGACTAAGGTAAGGTACTCTGAGGACCGCTGTTCATTTAACAAATGGGTGTTTACTGAGTGTGGCCTGTCGTCACGTAGGACTAGAGCCAATGACAATGTTGACAGCACAGCTGTGATTATCCTTCTTTGCATACTCTGAGAAGGGTAGTCGATACCCTTGAAGGACAACACATTTACTAGTGTTCCTTGGAGACTGGCACCATAGCCAAAATCAAATCAAGATTTAAATCAAATTCCTCTGCGGATTTTGCCATTAGTTCCAGGTGTGCTCTGCATGTGGAATGCTCCTGGGCTTCCAAGGGACAGTGGGTTCGGGGACGGTGATGTGACAGGGATGGATCCACATCTGGAAAACCAGCTGGGGCTGCAGGAAACAGAAAGATCATAGAGCTTCTAGAGGAATTAGCATCAATTGTCAATACTCAAAGATTTAACACTCGAGCCACATCTCCAGGGTGTTTCCCTGCCTTCCGCCCAATGCATGCTGGGATAGACTCCAGCTCCCCATGACCCTGAATAGGAATAAGTGAGTGAAGAAAATGAATGAATACATAATAATACTAGTAATAACCTTTAGTTATACATCACTTATTAAAAGAACATTAAATGCTTCGCAAGAAAATGAATGAGAAATGTATGGACAGAGAGGTGAGTGAGAGATGAGGATGGGAAGTGGGAGAGAGTAAGAGAGAGGAAGAAGGGAAAATGAATATGGTAAGTGTAGGTAAAAGGAGAGAGATGAAAAAAGGGGAAGGAGGGTGCAATGGACAGGAGAGTGATGTTTCTGGAAAAGTGGTGAAGGATGAAGTGCGAATGGTGAAAAGTGCAAACGTAAACGAGAAAAACATTCACAGAGATGTTCCACAAAGTTTATCGAGACACAAGGACTTTATTATTATAGCCAACATTTACAAGAGACAAGTACACTATTCGGAGGCTGCATATGTGTACTGTATATATTATGCAATGTTAAACTCTTTGAGACATGCTTGTATAAAAGGGCTATATAAATAAACATGATTTTATTTGTTTATTTTAGAGGTGTATTATGCTGATCCATTGATTATATTTTGATTCTCCCAGCTATGATTAATTCTGTTTTTGACATTATATATAGTAGTATAATTAGGTAAACCCACCTTAACTCCAGTGTCCAACATTTTAATTGCAGAATAGTTTAGCTCGATTTTTGGCTTAAATCTTGTATGTGGTAAATTTGAGTACGCATCACAAGTAGTATCAAACTGATGTAAGGATAACGTATTTAAAAAAAAAAGCATAAATATATAGATTTTATGAAAATAGAATAGACTTTTGTTTTATTTGTTTGCCTTATGATGATCAGCGACTAGAAGTCATAGATGACCTACCTTTTTACCTCACCTCATTTCACCCATCTCTCTATATTCCTGGGTTTGAGTTATAATCTGTCTGTCAGGGAGGTCTCTAATATTATAAATGTTGTGTGTGCTCCCACCAGCCGAGGCAAAGTGCTGTAATTGAGTATTTTGAAATATGAATATACTGCTTCCTTCTCTACCTTCCGCTGTGACACACCACTGTGAAAGCAAGTACCTTGTTACAAATTACAGATGCTTACTAACCAAATGCATTTCAAATAGATTCTGGTGTCAAATGTTTTTTAATTAAAGTGTATGTAATTTGTATTTTTTTAATCAAATTAAAAAATACAATGAAGAAACCTTAAATTCCGGCATTCTTTCATTCTTTGACATTTTCTTTGGCTTCATAAACGACAATGTATACGAAAAATTGGGTAACTGTAAGATTACTATTCAAAATTAAAACACTACTACAAATATTTTTCTTAATAAATATTTCAGTGCTTTATAACAAAAGAGTCTACTTTAGCTTTGGTAAAGTGTTGCCTATCAATAATGAACAAACCAATGCAGGTGATAGCACTAGTGAGATAATACCTTATAATACCTTGTAATTGCCTTTAGCTAATTCATTAATTGACCATGTGTACTGTATATATAGAATGTGTTTTTTTTACTAAACAAAATTACATTACAGTTCCTGACAAACTATATCAAAGTTCCACCTGATATTCCATGTTTTAATGAGAAAGGGGAGGTGAAATGTACCTCACAACACATTTTAATCAATAAGTTTTACTTTTATAGTTATGGCCGAAAGTCTTGTTTATTATTCAGGCTTGCTCGACACTGGTGGCGGGTGTCTGTGAATCTTCATCCATCAGGACGGGTCATGAGACACGTGAGCTCGTCTGTGTCTTGTCTTGACAATGTATCCCTCACTGTGCTGTGGCAAAATAAAGTATTCTAAATCTGAATTTGACAGTGCCTATTTTATTTGAGAGAAATCAGATATATGCTGTAATTGAGTATTTTGAAATACTAAAATACTGCTTCCTTCTCTACCTTCCGATGTGACACACCACTGTGAATGCAAATGTTTATTGACAAGGGGTGAATCGAGGCAGGCCGTAATCTTCTCTAACCTTTTCCAGATGTCGCAGCCTCACACTGCACTCAAAGTCTACAGGAGAAAAAATTTCTGCTGGCAGTAGTATGTACTAGGTAAATTATATTGTGGTACTACAAAAATGGATATATATGTGTCCTAATTTTTTCCTTCAGAGGGACATGGTCAGATTCCCATGCCCTTGAGCTCATTAATGGCCACTGAGCAGAGTGCAGTCACACCAAATACAAGAAACAGGCAAAATGTTCAAACTAGCAAATCCTAAGAAGATCATTTGTATTCAACAGTGACTGTAGCTTAACATATTCACCAAATCCCTATCCATGAATTAATAAATGAATGAATGTTGTAAAACTACAGCCGGGTAACAAGGATAAACCTTGATTGAAGTGACTTTGAAAGAGGGTTCATTATTGGGGCACAAATGGTAGCAACTTCAGTCACAAAGACTGTTCAACTGGCTCGTGTTTCAATAGGAACAGTGACTAAAGTGACATCTGCATTTAGATCAATGGGAAAATAGGGTCAGAACATTTGAAGACCGTGATGCGATATGTAAGGAAAAACAGACAAGCAACTCTTCCTCAGGTGACTGAGAATATAAATGCAGGACGTGATCAGAATGTCAGCGAGAACAGTCCGTCAACAATTACGTAGAGATGGATATTATAGTAGGGCTGCAGTGCAGAAACCCCTCATTACAAAGGCCAATGCACATTTGAGAGTTCAGTGGTGCACAAACCATATAGGCACTGGTCTGCAGAGATGTCGAAAAATGTGATACGGTCAGATGAGTCATCCTTCACCATTCTCTCCACAAGTGGACGAGTGCATGTGTGGCGTACACCAAGGGAACGGTACAGGCCTGAATGCTGGACCCCTACAGTGAGGGCATCCGGTGGCTCATTTTCCTGGCATGGTTTGGGTCCACTTGTCCCCTTAGAGGGAAGGGTCACTGCAAATCATTGCAAAGTTATTCTGAGTGATCACATTTATCCTATGACGAAACATTTATATCCTGATGGGAGTGGTCTCCTCCAGGATGACACAGGTCACGAGGGGTCACTGAATGGTTTGATGAGAATGAAAACGATGTGAATCATATGCTATGGTCACAGTCACCAGATCTCAACCCAATTGAACACCTATGGGAGATTTTTGACTTGACGTGTTAGATGGCGCTCTCCACCACCATTATTTTAATACCAAATGAGGGATTATATTTTGGAAGAATGGTGTTCCATCCCTCCAGTCGAGTCCAGAGACATGTCTCTGCCAAGGCACATTGAAGCTGTTCTGGCAGCTCGTGGAGCTCAACACCTTACTAAGACACTTTAGGTTGGGTTTTCCTTTACCCGTCTGTGTATCCGTTGGAATACTCTGACCGGAGCAGAGCCATTATCTGTGAGTGCAACTCTGCAGTTGAACCATACAAGTCTGATGTTTTCAAACGTCAATCTATATCTATATCAAGACTGTTTATGTTCATAGTCAAATCCATTCACTCGCGAAATTATGTGAAAAATGCAAGGGTTGGGGTTGCTCCAAGAATAAAATAATGGGATTAAATGCATTCGTTTTTTCCGTTTAAAGTATCCAAATTCATCGTGGTGGCACCCAGATGTCTTTCCAGAGCTCAGTGGAGGTGAGACTCTTCCCTGGCTCCCCCATGCTGTGATGAATGGAGGCATCCTCCAGGACATGTGCATAGTTTCAGAAACACACCGCTGTGAATGACACTCACAGATGCAGACTGTGTGAATGCCTGCATGCGTTTGACTCGAGGCAGACATCCTGAAGTCTATCAGTCACCTCATTTGTTTATGTATGGTCTTTCCTGTCAGCGTAAATCACTCCTTGAAACACATTATTCCTCTGCCTTGGGATAGTGTGGTCTGTAAATGGGAACATTCACGACTGTCTCCCATTGCTGCCTGGAAATGAGACGAAATGTAGCTCCATAGGGAATACATTACATTACATTTCAGCATTTAGCAGCTTTTATCTAAAGCGACTTACATATCATCATATACTGTACACATACTGTACATCATCATATACATACTACATCATATACTATGTCATACATACATCATATTTACTACATCATATACTGTACATACTACACAATTGAGAAAGGTGACTGTGAATGTGTCCCAGATGATTTTCTGAAGATAAGGGTACATCTTGTACTTCAGCGATGATAGCACTACTGTTTTATGACGCTCTTTGGATGTAAAAATACAGTCATGTGTCGTTCAAGGGGTGGATAGAGGTACTAACAGTGTTAGAGTTACGTGTAGGAGGTAAGCATCTTCCAAATGGAATAAATCATTACGTTTCAGTATATTTTGTATGATGCCATAAACTCCCATTCATTGATTATGGAGCAGACTGTGTATTAATTAGTATGACATCACAGACTATAATTTTTGTTAGGCCATAATACAAATGGGAATTGTTCAATATCCCTTTAAGGGCTCATAGTAGCTCCTTTGACAGTCCATTCACCCCATGCCTGATGATTCATACCTGATGTCTTACATATGGTTTTTATATGCAACTTCAAAATCTAACTGTAAATATATCATGTAAATTACTATTTGTGTGTGAAAAAATAGTGCTATATATATTAGATTAGTTCAGATTCGACTTTATTGATCCCCTTGGAGAAATTCAGGTGTCACAGCAGAACAAACAATAGGGAAAGATAATAAAAAACAGGTAATAGTAATTACAGGTAATAGTGGACAATATAAATAATACAATATACAAAACCAAATCTATTAAAAAAAGGTAGTGCCTAGTGGTGTTGAAATGTTCTTCAGAGAGAAACCAGGCAAAATATAACAATTACTAATCAAGGGCAAAACAAAACCAGCTTCTAGTGGCAGAACCAGCATTCACAGTTAATTTATATTTATTTAATGATTTAGCTAATTATAGCAACCTGCCACACAGAAGCATAGCCTAATGCAGTTTATTTAACAGCTTTGCAAATATCCTCCATTAAAATGTATGCAACTGTTGAAAACAGAATTCATTACTGGAGTCACCTCAACATTAGAGGTTGAGGTGCTTCAAAAAGGAAACCGAAATTCAACCTGCGGTGTAAATATGATATTGGAATCTAATTGGTTGGTTGTTTTATATTAATTTTGATACTTCATAACCCAGGCTCCAGTGTTGTGCAAGTTCACGCTTCACAAGAACTAGCTCAAAGTTCAGTTCACACAGATTAAAATGAACTAGTTCACGTTCATTTCTTCTGTTAAAAAAAAGAAAATCATTATTTTTCAGTAGACACTCTTACATTCACTATTGAAAATACAAGTTCTACACGGGCCCTCATGTGTCCACCATGTTTTGTGTGATTCAGGATTAACATCATATTTGCATCACATCTCTTGACCTGTTTGACTCATGTGACTTATACAATATTTATTCACACATTTTAATTAATAAATAGCTTTACAGACTTTTATAACAAAATGTCAACCCTGTTACTGTACATGGCAACCATGTTACTTTGCACAGGGTTGATATTTCAAGCTTGTATTGGCCATTAATCCCCATTTGATGAAGAATATGGGAACACAGCATGCATGCATTGAAGGTTTACATGCTTTAAACATTTATTGTATATCCTTTGAAATACGGGTAACCGGGTTGACATGTTATGATCATTAGCATTAGTTAAACATTTTAAAACATTCAATAACAAACAAAATACAGCTTGGAAATGTACTTGTCTTCTGGAAAAGTCCATTATTTTATAGGGGAGTTTTATTAGAGTAACAGGGTTGACAGTAAATTTAGATACACACATTTATTTAATATTTTTAATAATGAAAAATACATTCATTATGATCAGTTATGTTTTGAGAGAAAGGCATACACTATTTATTCAAGTGTTATATTATTTGTACTGTAGATGTTATGTTTTATTAATATTAGAAGTTGAATGAACACACTTAGATACACTGCAAAATAGCGTAGTTTCAATTAAGAAAAGTTGTTATAATAAACAAAACACTCTCAGGGAATACATATTGTGCTTTATTAAAGGAAATATGTAATAATTTAGAAACAAGCATTTTGTTGGTAAACCTTTTACGCAAATTATATTGAAATGAAACTTATTGTAAGTGACTTTGGACAAATTAATGTAATTAAATGTGTCAGACATTTAAAAAATGTACCTGGAAATTATACAGATAATAATGTAGGTATCTATCTGCAATCATACTGAGCAACCTGACTAGTTTAGACTAGCTGACATAATTTCCAATGACCAACTGTGCAAAATACATTTTTAGAAGTGATAGAAAAAATAGATAGCTTTAATAATATCAGTGAGGTAGTTAGCTATCCAGCTAGATGAGGCTAGGTAAAGCCACTCATCTGCCAGCTCATGATACTATCAGCTGCTACCATTAGCTACCATTAGCTAGCTGCTAGCTATCTGGCTAGCTGTAAACCTTTGCTTGAAAAACCAGACATACATCTGTTTTCCTGCTGTTTTTCCTCCTGCATCTTTTTTCACCTTTTCCAGTATGCTCCTGAAGGCTTTTTGTTGGGGTCGCCCCTTTTCATGTTGTCAAGTAATTGTCAATATGTTCCCCCACTTGTTTTAGCCACAAGCGGGGACCGCCCCTATGTTTTATTTTTTATAGTATCAAAACATATATATCCTGATCTGGCGGGCACCTAAAATAAAAAAATCCATATATACAGTATATTACCCCCAAAATGTATTTCTGGCTGCGCTCTCTCTACAGTTTAGAGCCCTAGGCGAACATCTATAACGCCAATGCTTAGGGCCGGTGCTACATTAGTTTACCATTCTTGGTGCCGAGAGATGAATCTCAATACCATTCATTGCTTTTTTTAGTTACAGAAGGGTTAGGGTTTACCACTTTGCGGTTAATGGAAAATTTAGCCACTAGTCAAACACGGTAAAGCTTCGGCCAACACTTCTGCTTTGGCTCCCTATAATCCATGTGTGAAAAGAGAGAAAAACTCCATGGTGTTTTTTTGGAAGTTGTTTGCACCATCTACTGTCAGATTGGAGAAATTAATGTATTTTATTCACTGACAGAATAAAACATAATTAAAGTGTGTTGGTAATTTTGTTTTGACCAGAATTATTCAGGGTCATGATATGGAAAGATTACCATAGTCTCATTATCAGTGATTGGTGCATGCTACAATCTGCTGCTGTAATGGTGATCTGTCTGTGGAACCAAGATAGCAACAAGTAATTAAAGGTGTTTCTCTCCTTCAGCAGCAGGGGCCATCACAATAAAAATAGTCTAGCTTACACATAAAAAAGAAACCATGCATCTGGAGTGATACCAAAGCAATCTAAAACTTCTGAAACACTGTCTCTGTCTTTTTAATGATATTTGGGCGGTACAACAGGCTGTACAACAATGATGAATGAAAAAGGTGTATAGTTTAAAAAAAAGTATATTTCCCCTTTTATAATGAAAACTGAAATGAAAGGTTTTACTTTTAATCAAACATCTGAGAAATACAACAAAAAAGAAAGAAAGCTTTTGAACAGTTCAGGAAAGCCAGGGTTTCATAACGTGTAAATAAAACTGAAAATGCAGAAACCCTACTAGTCATATACTGCTGTCTAAGCAGAGAAAGAATCATTGTGTGTACACCTGTGTGAGTGAATGTATGTGCATTCGGAGACCAGATTAAGAATATGGGTATTTGCTAGTACAGTGTTTAAGGTAGATGTAGTGAATGTGCCACAGGGTCTGATTTCCCGGTTTGGATTTGATTATGACTGCTTTACCTTAGAGTCTACAAGACAGGAAATGAAATACAGTGTGTACTTGACATTGGGCTTAACCCTGTTCTATCTTTCTCTCCTTTTCCTGTTTGGGTGGCAGTTTGACTTTCCACATTTAGTCTCATGTGTCCTCTTGTCTTGCTTTAAACCTGTCATGTTGAGAGAGGTAGCAATAATAGTATACTTAAACGTATACTTATAATTTTAGTTTATTGTATTGATGAGAAAAAGCCAGCATGGGAGCTCAGTAAGCAGCAAGAACCACAACCTCAATCCCTATATTCTGACACAGCTGGCTTCACTGCATGTCAGATTTACCCTGTCATTTATTGGTCAATGATTTGCTTCTACACTGTGGGACATTCACACAGAAAGCTCATATTTAAATAAATAAATTAAATATCAACATTTAAAGAAAATAATTATCTTGGTAGATTGTCAATTAAAATATTTTTGAGTCCTCCTTAGGCTACAACAACACTACTCCTTGAATGAACTTTCCACAGTTGTCACCATGAAATATGAGAAAGGATGAATGCTGTTTGGCAGTATCTGCTGTGCAACTCAGTATTTTTTCAAAACTATCAACCTAATCAAACCTGATCATCTTCAATAAATGAATCTTGTTTAATACATATTTCATTATTATAATTCGAGGTGTTTGTAGTGATGATCTGTAACATAAATAAAATATTGTGATTATATATAAAATAACCAGGCTTTACAAGACAAATTATTTTTTAGAGCAAGTTAGAGCTACTATTGAGCCTACCTCAGCTGCAGTTAGCGCGCTAGCATGCTAGCCAAAAGAAATCGGTACAAGGCACTCCTCCATCTTCCATCATCTTCTATGACAGTTTGGTGCCAAGATACCTGCCACCAGAACCAATTTGCTCTTAAATGAAGGACTGAAAACTGTCATGACCTTACTGCTTGTTTCTCCCTTTCACTATTTCCCCCAAACACTGATTTTCATGGAAGAAAACAACAACCTTGGACTGCCTGCTCTCCTCTGAAATCCAACACAGCGACTTCACAAGCCGGTACTAATGACCTTCCAAAGACATGGATCCACACTGTGGGTGAGCTGGGTTGCCGGGACAGTTGCCAGCTCATCGATTTTCTCTTGTTTTTTATTTATAAGCCCCCTTTTTTTTCTTTTCTTTATAAGCCCCTTCTTTTTTTTCTTATCCTACCTGAAATTAGGGTTCTTTTTTTCTTGGTCGCTTTTCTTTTTTATCATTTATCATTTATCATTTTATCACTACGCTATGTTTTATAAGTGTGCAACTAAACTAAACTACACTAAACCAAACTTTGTGACTTTCTATTGAGTTAGATCAAGAGCCAATGGATTAGGATGACAGATTATTCTATTATTACAACTTATCTTATTACTATTGATTAGGTCATTGGGATTTGTTTAGAAGTGATACTGCCAATAATGAATTTAGACTAGAGGAGTGGAGACAAGAGAAGAGTGAAAGGAGAGAAGATGGGGGATGAAAGATGTAAATAGATTCAGGGTGATGCAAGTAAGAGGGAAGTTCAGGAAGGATAAGAATATATAAACACACACACACACACACACACACATCACAACTTAACAGGGGTATTTTTTGCAGACATTGTTATGCCTATGTCTAGCTGTGTGGGTCAGGAATGGGTCGTGTAGCGTCACACATCAATAATGACCTTTAAGACACCCCTAGTTACCTCTGTTTGAAGGTTCACAGAGAGAGAGAGAGAGAGAGAGAGAGAGAGAGAGAGCATATGGATGATCAACATTATGCATACTAACAGTATTTGGGTATGTTGAGATAGAGAGAGATGGGTGGTGCTGGCAGGCAGTGTTCTGCATGAACACGCTAAAAGAGCAGTGTTCATTGAACGCGCTCATATTTCTGGTGAACTGAACGTATCCTTTTGCAACTAATAAACGTGAACGTGAGCGTCGTTAACTCTCGCGACAGTTAACGAAGCTCACGTTCTGCTTACGGCACCCGAGGATTTACTGCAACTGGCATGCCAGCATGGCTAGTGAAACCGGCTGTAATTCAAACAATGCAGCTACCAGTCATGCTGAAGCCAGTTCATATGGATATTTGAAAGACTTTTATGAACAAATCTGTAGATTCCAACGGAAAAAAACTCATGTCTTTATGCAAATTGTGCCGCCGGGTCTGAAGAAACAGAACATCAGCCACATCGGCAATGAGTTTGAAACGTCTTTCGGCTAGCAACTGTAATGAAGCCAGTGGTGGAGCCACCAGCTCTGTAATGAAGCCAGTGGTGGAGCTACCAGCTCTGTAATGAAGCCAGTGGTGGAGCCACCAACTCGCTTGGAAGCATATGAATCTTGCTGCATAATTTGGTTCATGCAGGCTAAATAAAATGTCCATTGCATCTACAGTAAACCTTTACTGCACCTCTTTTTCCACTTTCTGCATAATATGACACATTGTTTAAGTGGTAAAACATACATTCTATAGTAGTATACAGTAATTTATTTAGTTTGGGAAGTGGACAGTGGCAATGAGTGGGGGCTGGGAGGTGGGGTGTAGGAGGAGGTTCTACTGAAAAATAATGTAATTTTTTGGGACTGTGAACTTAGTTCAAAACACAAAATTGTGAACTATGAACATGAACTAATTCATTTTAATCTGTGTGAACTGAACTTTGAGCTAGCTCTTGTGAAGTGTGAACTTGCACAACACTGCTGGCAGGTAATGAATGCAAGCATGGACGGAGAGCATAGCAGGTCATTGTGGCCAGCCATTTTACTCTTAGCAACAAATCCCATCCTCTGAAGACACCCACTGAGTGGAGAGATGAATAGTAGTTGCTTAGCTGAATGAATACCAGAGGAAGTAAGAGTTTTGAGCAATGTCCGACAACCTAATTAGGCCCCCTATTGAATTATTACATTCACACTTTAGGCATTAAGCTGATCCAGGGTGACCTACAACGAGGGAAGAGGTAAGGGTTTAGTTTATTGTTCAAGGACATTTTGACACAACATAGACTCGTAAAATGTATTGAAAAGAGTACAAAGTCTGAAACACAGACTATGAGTTGTGGACACAAATTATATGAAGATGTCCCTCCACCATTGGATTGGATTCTGTGACAAATTGGATACTCCATTGTCACCTAAAGGTTGGCTAACGGTTAAGTGTAGGCAAGTAAAACAACTTGGTTATGGTTAGGCAAATGGCTCTGGTCATGGTTAAATAAGTCATGGTATGAGTCTCCTTGGTAGAAGCTGGGACTTGAACAGGGGTCGTCGGGGTTGAAGGCAAATGCGTACACCCATCCACTGCTCTATCTAAACGTCATACTAATCCTGTTTTTAGGCATGACTCCTTCATTACATTACATTACGGCATTTAGCAGACGCTTTTATCCAAAGTGACTTACAGTACATATCATCATTACATTACATGTAACCCTTTTATAATGGGAACACATATTTTTCTCACTTTTCGTGCACAGAGTACATATTTGTATTGTGGCAGACGGAGGGAGTTTAGGAGGGGGGAGGTAAAAGACATGCCGTTCCCTGCATGGACACTGAGGCCTATGTACGGACGTCTGCCCCAATCAATGATGGGAGGCAGCCTAGGCAATTAGGGGGAGCAGGCGGGGCCAATCAGAGCACAGGGCGGCAGAGATTAAAAGGGGAGAGAAAGCCGAGGAAAGTGTGTAAGTAGGAGGAAGTACGCGAGAGCATGTAATGAGACTGCTGAGAGCGTGGAGGACTGAGTGTCTGAGAGCCCTGTTTGGCAACGACCCATATCCGTCTGAGAACCCTTCTCCTGCCTGGACCCCCGGATTGTACGAGAGCCTTCCCTGTGTACCGACCCCTGGACTGGACAAAGACAAACCCATTTTCTCCCAGAGACAGTGAATAAAGTACTGTGCTCGGTTATTTCGTGTGTGGACAGTCATTCCACCCCCGAGTGTGCCACAGTATTCTAAGACTTTGTGCAGAACCACTTCACTTCCTTTTGAATAGAAGTTGAGCTTACTGCGTTTTTCAGCTTTCCTTCCGCCATATCTCCTTATTGCAACCATTTGCTTTCTCCCATTACCCCTCCGTCAAATAAAAGAAAATAAGTCATTAGTGTTTCAGTTTGACAGCTGGGTCACTGTTGCCTCATCACCTGCTCAGCAGGAGAGCCGCCAATTTGGAACCATTGGAAAAAATACAGAGAGAAAGAGGAGCGTGAATGTGGGGAGGGAGATGAAACTGTTTTGATGTTGAAAGAAATCATATCACTCAGTCCAAAGCCTCCACACACTGTCCAGAGAGACGGGGAACAAACGCCAGGCTTTGGTTGTTCCTGTCTGTCACCTGGTTTCTCTTTTCAAGTCATATTTGTCTGTCTGGCCTTCAAGATTTTGGTCTGAGATCAGTAGACGGGAGGTATAGGGGCTCAGAGGAGCTAAGGAAGTGAGTGGCAGTGGTGGAAAGACTACTAGAATGTCCTACTCCAATAGAAGAAATAGAAGTAGAAGTACTGTTACTTTGCTGATATTTTACTTATGTAGTACAATTACTGGTGTAAAAAAAATCTACTTGGGTTAAAGTAGACATTATAGTCATGATCTTTTCCATGCAATTCCAAAAGGAGGAGAGGGCAGAGTACAAACTAGATTATTTTAATTGGAAAAATTTGAAATGACAAAATAAAATACAGAAATTAAAGCCAGATTACTCTTCTCTTCTTTGCTGACTGACCGATCACTGTGAATGGCTTGAAAATGTGTCAATTGATGATGGTCCAGGAGGTTGTATTGTTTATGAAGAGCCACAATATATGTACTCTGTAATGGATGTGATTTAAAATGTATCTTAACAATACATGAGCAAAAACATACTTAAGTAAAAGTAATATTACTGACTTTAAAACAAACACTAAAGAAAGTACACAAAAAAGCTACTAAATTACAGTAATGTGAGTAAATGTGATTAGTTGCTTCCACCCTTGTGGTGGGTGGGGCCACATTTAGCACAGACTGTATTCTCATTGGTTCTCTTATAGAGGCATGCATGTGAAAGAGCTTGCTGGAAAAATCTTAGGTCACATCAGATTAGTCTGATTGGGGGAAATCACTCAACTGCCTCTCCTCCTACCCTATGCTACCCATGTCACTCGCCTTCGTTTTGTCAGATTCCCAGAATACCCTTGGGGCAACACTAGCAACCAGAATGCAATGGATTTAAATGAAGTAAGTTTGGCTCTTTGGGTGTTTCAAAGTGGGACGCTTCTCTCCTTTTCACTCCATCGATACAACAATGCCAATCATAAGGAAAATCACTCTGAAAGATTTCACGAGGGAAAATAATACACCATTCTGGATGTACATTAAATGGTTCCATAGGATGACTCAATTTGTTTGGGGCTGACACTCCATTGTCCATTATTCACAGAGTATGAGTCAGCTTTTTCAATTTGCTCAGTGATTGTCTCCTTCAGAAGTCTATGTTTTCCAATTATTGGGGTTTTGGGATTCTTTTGGAATTCTCCAATGAGCCTTCCTGCTGTTTGTCTGTTCGTCTTTAAGACCTTAGATGGAGGAAATCTGAAATAGTGTCTTGACTCAAAGAAGCGTACATGAAAAGAGCAGACAATGTGTTCAATAGCTTTCCATTTTTGTCCAGTGTGATTGCTCGGAGATCTCAGCTCAGCTTGGTGTCTGTGTGGGGGCTTAGTGAGGCACTTGATGAAATGAAGGCTAGTTTTTCTGGCCTTCATCGTCACTTGAGTGGAGTTCACGCTAAGGCCATTGTTATGTTCAGTTGAAGATGAACAGCTGTTTAAGCTTCTAGGCTGAATGAGGCCACATTAAAGTAATAAAGTAATAATAACATTTTCATAGAAATATATGTCTGTTTTACTGAGTGTGCAAATGACAGTAAATTACAAATTATTCTTTTTGCCAAAATAAATCTCTCCAACTCAATAGTAAGGTAGATTACTTAATTAAACAACGGATACCGAAAAACAGCCAACTTAAACCATGCAACATTGTGCACACACATTTCAAAACACAGCAAGACTTTAGAAAAAACTGTATAACATTTCAAATGTGTGATGTTTTCACATTTTCATATGTAAAAACTCCAGTGTGTGCGTTCATGGCTAAATATAATAGCAATGTAATTTCAGGTGATGTTTGACGTTCAAAAGTGAAAACAAACTCAGCACACTGATAGTTTCCTGTCAATTCTCATTTAATGCACCAACTGCTTTTCATCAGACAAGACCTCTTAGCTTTATCAGTGTGCAGACTTTGTTTATACTTTTCATACTTTTGGCTGTTTGCTATTCAGTCTAGCAGCTGCCTAAGAATGGGACAATGGATGTGCATGCCACCACAACAGATGTTTGATATTGAAAACTGCAGATGTTTTGGACATACTGAACTTCTACAACTATGCTGGCTGTTTAAAAAAAAACTGCGTGTTTCATTCATTAACACAGACAAATTATATCATGCTTTAGATCATTTGCATTATCATGTTAGGTTTTAAACGTGTTACATTTAAGTTTACTGTTTGTCTATATATTTTCTGGTAGGACAGAGCCTTGCATGGATGTTAAATGTATGTTAGTTACAACTTAACACAAAACAACAGATATATTGGCAACCAGCTATCAACTTAATTACTGTAGGTTCGTATTCTAGCAGACATGAACTAATGTTAAAATCCTCTTCAAATATCACTCTTGATCATTGTATTATTATTGACATCTATGACAGCCCTGATATGTGAGGTCCTGGTGTTTACACATTTTAAACCATTATTTGTTGCTGGAACAGAGTTGTGTGTTCTGTGTTGTTTATGAGAACTGATGAAAACATTTGTTTTGCTCCATAAAATTGCCCCTGTCAGTTCCAGTTAAGAAGGAACAAAAGCCACTCGTAAACAAACATAAGGTTGCTCTTTTAAGGGAATGTACTATAGCACTAAAAGTCTTTTAAAAAACACCCATTCTGTGCCAAATATAACACATCAGGCTTGAGTCTTGATGGCCAATAAGGGAAATGTCAGTTTAGGTTAGATCAAAAGAAAGCAACATGTCAACCTTGATACTTCAGATATAGGGATAGTTTCGCAACCCCCAAAAATGGTCAGAGACTTTGTTTGCTGAATTCTGGTTTCAAGTATGAAAGTATCAAAATAATAAGCACACTGGAAGATGTTTATGTTAAATACGAAGTATTTTATCAATACAAGTATTTAATACTGAAATATTCCTAATTCAAATAGTAAAATCAACACGAAGTGGAAATTTTTATCTCCCCCAAAAAGCTAAACCGGGTTTTGTTATTTTATACATTGGCAGAATCTGCTTTGTTCTCGTTCGTTTGTGAGCTAAAAGTATAACTTTGAGACCTGTTTCTCTGTGCCATGTAAGTGTACGGGGAGAGAAATCAATACGATTTTGGATGATCAAGCTTTACTCTTCAACAATTGAAGATATCTCACCAATATTTGGAGTTACATCACGGCAAGGTAACTACACAACCCAAACCTCTACCAAACTCTAATGATGTTTTAACCTCCCAGATGGAAAGAAACCACCTTATACATTTTTGATGCCTTGTTTCTGTTTTCCACAGATGTTGAGCACAGGGACGTAATGTATTCCTACTTTTCCACCGCAACCTCCCTTCTAAATTGATTTTATCCCTCCCTGACTGTGCTTTGTTCCCTACACCTCTGTTCTCTTTCGCTTCTACTTTCTGGCAAGTGCTTGTCCTTCAAAGTTTCTCGTGAATCACAGCTACAGTTTTGTTTGGACATTTTTAACAGGCGAAAACCTGGAGAAAACCTTACCTCTTGCTCATAATGCAGATAGAGTTTATTTATAGTTATTGTGTTCATTGCCCTATTTGCCCAATCAAAATAGTTAATCATGTTTAATAGTTAATCATGTTTTGGCTTACCGTAGTCAGGTTTCATGCTAATCAAACTTGACGAGGCTCATCACCTGAAAATGAGTCCAAACCCGCCCTCTGTGGGTTAGCATCCATGTCATCATCTACACCATCTGTAACATAGTGACAAGAAGAATGCCAGATACACAGTAATGATCTGTCTAATAAGCTACCTGTGGGCCAGGAGGCTGCCCTCGTGTCAATACGGCGCTAGTTAAGCCGGTGGTTGAGAGGCAGGGAAGCCTCGTTAGGAATCCAACCTTAGGATCCCATTGTGTCTGTCACTGGCATCCGACCATTAAAATCCCATCAGTCAAATATTGGAGGATCACAGGGGAGTATTAGAGCTGTAAGACTCTATGGAACGTGTGTACTGTGTATGTCCACAGAAAAATTGTCTGTTAATTTAGCCTCTCTTGCCTGTCTCCCCTGTCTGCGCTGCAACAGCACTGCATGAGAGCCTGTCTGACTGAAACTACTGACTAAACTGCTATAGGAAGTTACCACACAGAGATAACAATGTTCTAACAATGACATTAATGGGGAGTGGCCATTCAAGGAGGTAGAGCTCAACTACCAAATGGGTACAATTGTTGTACAACAAGTTTATAATACCTTTATTATTATTAATTATACATGGATCTATTTAATTATTACATTACAGCATTTAGCAGACACTTTTATCCAAAGCGACCAGTGGCGAGCGGTCATAATAAGCTATAAATGCGGCGCATGCCCAAGGCATTTGAAAATTATGAGAGCATTTACATATTAAAATTTAATTTTTAGTATCATTGCAAAAGGACGTGTTAGTGCTTGGGAGCATACTGTGACTGAAATGAAGACAACAGCAGAGCAAAGACAGGGAGAAGAGTTTGACCTTGTCCAGGTAGAGGAACAGGAGAACCCAGCAGGTAGAGGAACCAGAGAACCCAGCATGTAAAGGAACAGGAGAACCCAGCAGGTAGAGGAACAGGAGAACCCAGCAGGTAGAGGAACAGGATAACCCAGAGGCTGCATATCAAAATCTTTACTTCAAAGTGTTAGACACTATTGATTTACAAATGCAGAAGACACCCGACAGCTTCTATGACAAAGTCATCACAGAATTGACGCAGAAGGATCGGAGGATGAACTTTGTGTACAGATAAGGTAGGGACGTGTGCAAACTTTTTTGTTTGTTTTGTTTTGTATTTAGTTTAATAGCTGCTACGGTTCGTCTTGGTCCGCTGTGGCCTGACTGTTTATTATGTGGTACCGCTGTGATCACGTTGTTAGTGTAGTGTGTGTGTGTGTGGGATGCCTAGCTCCAGAGGTCACCGCTCGCCACTGCGACTTACAGTACATATCATCATACCGTTGGCGGAGGCAGCCATGCAAGGCCATGCAAGCCATGCATACTGTCACGGTTGTTGGCATGGCTTCCATCTGTTCCCGGCTCCAGATCACCTGAGGGCCCAACTACCTACACACCTGCCTTCTATCAAGCTCATCAATCACAGTGTATATAAACCCCGGCTTCCCATCCACTCATCACCAGATGGTTATCTCAGTGTTGTGGTAGATCACGGCCCTTACTCTTGTCACACATGCTTCCACGCTGTGTTGTTTTGGATATATCGCTAAACCCTGCTTCCTTGTGCTTTAGGTTCACTGCCTGCCTGCCTGCATGCCTGCTTGCCTGCCTGCCTGCCTGCCTGCCTGCCTGCCTGCCTGCCTGCCTCTCCATTTTCCTGGATCTCTCCCTGACAGCCGTTCTGCCACCTCTCTGCTTTCCCCATCTGTTCCACATTCACCTACAGACTCGGACAAATCCTGTTAATAAATTCCCTTACCTTTACACTACCGAGTCGAAGTTGTGCAATTGTAACAGGAATAGAATATCAAATACGTATAAGGTTGTTCTTACTACACTACTTTACGACAGGCGATGTAAACAAACAATCATGTTTACGTTAAGATTCAGGAAGTCGAGCTGGGAAATTTCCATACACAACCATGGAAGAACAACACCATTGCAAACAAGCCCAATTAGTACCTATCCAAATCCTCAAATATTTAGGACAATTATTAGACTGAGCAATTGCAACGTAAACCAACATAAATAAATATAAACGCAGGCGGATATCAAGTCCCGATTTACATAATACTGAATAAAGTATTACACTAAGCAAGGCATGTGATACATGACATTAACAGCAACTATGAAAAAGAAGAAAAAAGACAACGTATAAATAAACCAATGAGAGGAGAAACTGTATTACGAGCTTGTGTTGGGCAGATAAAGTGCTTCGGTTTACCATCCACTATCTCATTGAGTGTGCACGGATAATGGAGTACTTCAAAATAAGTTCCCGGATCCTCCGATTTAACAGGATCAAATAGTCTGCGCTTCTTTGTCAGCTCAACACTGTAGTCTGGGAATATATGGATACGTGTTACATTATACAGAAGGGTTTTTTCCCCCCCTGGTAACACAAATAATCTTATCCTTGTCCTGGAAATGTAACATTTTAACCAGGATAGGTCTTTCATCTTGGCGTCGGAAAGTAGGAGTTCTGTGTGCATTCTGGAGTAGGGAAGTTCTCTTGTCCAAGAAGCTGTGGGATTGGCGGACTCATAAAGCCCAATATATCCGACAGACATGGGAAGCGAAGATTTTGAGGACCTGCTTCTGTTCTCCATATCCTCAACCTTATCCACCAGGTAGGAGTTAACTTTCTCTAGTTGTTGGACCTGAGTCAAAAGATCTTGGACGTTGTCCTCATTTGAGCTAACCCGTTGTTCAGGCTCAGAGACCTGGTCGCTCAATGTAGACAATGAATATTGAATGTTACTCAGACTGGTTTGAATAGGATCAAGAATCAACGTGACTCACGACATCAGTTTTTATCTGTTGGATAGCGTCCCACAAAGTTTGTAAGAAATCTGGTCTTGTTCCATTGTTTGTGTAGGGCTGGTGCGGGGCAATCGTTACATGTTGCCAGTCTGTTTGTTTATTTATTAAGTTATATGTCAGTTCCATCCATTGTCTATACCCGCTTATTCCTATTCAGGGTCACGGGGGGCTGGAGCCTTTCCCAGCATGCATTGGGCGGAAGGCAGGGAAACACCCTAGACAGATTACCAGTCCATCACAGGGATAACACATAGACAGACAAACACAGTCACGCTCAAATCTACAGGCAATTTAGAGTCTCCAATTCACCTGACCTGCATGTCTTTGGAAGGAAACCGGCGCACCTGGAGGAAACCCACGCGAACACGGGGAGAACATGCAAACTCCACACAGAAAGGACCGGGCAGAGATTCGAACCCACGACCTTCTTGCTGTGAGGCGACAGCGCTAACCACTGCGCAACTGCGCCGCCCTAAATGTCAGTTCTCTTACTGGAAAAGAAAGGACCTCATTCTTGAACGCGTTCACGCAAAAGATAAGAAGACATTTCTTCTTAAGTCCACTTACGGGACAATTCTGGCATTCCTGAACGGTTTCTTATCTGAGATTCTCAGCTAAGAACAGGATTTAAGAACACGAAAGAGCAGTCGTAAGTCGGCCAGACTGGAGTGCGCCGTTTTCACAAGGGCTGAATTTGTGAGAAATCATCAATTCTTCAGACATCCTCAGATTTAAATAATAATAATAATAATAAATACGAGAATAACAATTATGTTTCACATTTATAGTCATGATTGTACGAGGCATCATGACTAAATAAATAAAAGCACCACACGAACACTGCAAATGGCAGTGAATAAATAAATAAGCACTAAACTAAACGCATGGATATAGACATTTAGAATGGACACATCTACATTCTGTAAATAAACATGTGAATATCCATAACAAAAATATGGGCCTACATAATATAGATAGGGCTTATCAAGATCCACATGTAGCCATGTATCTAAAAAAAAAGAAGACAATTATTATTCAATCTTTAGTTTTCTTCAGTCTTGTCTGCCCGTCCATATTTGTCTGAAGAGCTGATCTTTCCCAGCAGTTTCTGATTACCTTTGCAAGACGTTTCTTTGAAATTGTATTGCACTAAAAGAAGTGACTCAACAGACAATTAACAACTCGGCATTGTATTCAACGTGAGCGCTCAGTGAGAAGGAGAGACTCACTAAGTGCAACGTGCAATACAAATTCAAGTTCATTTATTTATACAGAACTATCACAAGCATGTCTCCAAGGACTTTACAGAAGTTCAAGTTCAAGTTTGTTTATTTGTCATTCTAACCATATCCATATAAACGCATACAGTAGAATTACGTTTCTCGGGACCAGGGTGCAAAAGAAAAACACATATATACATAGAAACACAGGACAAATAAGAGACCAGTTCTATACAATAAATATCTAATAGAGAAAAGGAGCCAACTGGATCTAACTGAGCAACAATCAATGGAATTACAGAATAGTTTCATACAAACTGGTAACTGTGCGTAACGCCAGTGAGCCTTATATAACATTTAAAATAGTTTAAGCGTAACGTTACACTTATGGAATGAAAAACGATATTACAAATTATAATTGTCGGGGGAAGTGGTAGGTTGCAGTTTTGGGTCCGCACCCAAGTCCAATTGTGAAAACCACCTAAGGCACTTTTAAAAACGTAATTAACTGATGTGGCCTCTCAGGAAAGCAGGTCCCCTCTGCATGATGAGACCCCTTAAGGAAGGCCCAGTTGATATTTCATGGAGCCCAGCCACTGCAATTTCATAACTTCCTAAAAACTTCATAAAATTCCCTGATGCCATTTAGCTTCGGGCTTGCCTGTTGTGGTATGCTCTGTGCTGCTGACAATAAGACCCACAGGACTGTTCAGTTCTGAGACGATGCCAGGTGTAAAGCCTCGGAGCATTTGAAAATATTGTCAGGTGCTCTGAGAGTATGTCTTTGTGTGTGTGTGTGTGTGTGTGTGCGCGTGCATACACGTGACCATTTAACCTTTCAGTTCTGTTTGTATTGCTGACAGAACAGGGAGCAATTAGGGGTCCTGTTGTTGAAGTAAGTCATTCAAACTCCGAGCTTGTCCGGGAACAGTACACCAAACACACACACACATACTGTACATGCGCGCACACATAATGCATACAGACACCTATGCAGACACCTATGCAGACACACACACACACACTTAAAAGTTCCTCAACAATGACAATTCATTGTGGTGTACCAAGGGTGTTTCTGTCCCATAATTGTGACCTCATCAAACAGAGACCTGCATTCTCAGTTCCATACAACAGGGCTGCTGGGTAATTTGTTGCTACAAAACAGCAGTAGTGAAACGTGACTCCCATGCCCACTCTACAAAGCTGTCACTACAGGTCAGCAGGGTCAGCACACGCCAGGGAGATTTATGGGAGGAAAAACAATGAAGGTTGATTCTCTGTTGCTTCCGTCATCTTCTGTTGTATTTATAACCTTATCGCTGTTCAGGGAATTATTTATGAGTCTGAATGAACTGATTATATAATCAACTTCACATCTGATTTAATATGAAATTAAAATGTAACCTTCTATGGGAAAGTTCTTTGCAATTTTTCTGGCAAAAAACTAAGAATTTGTTTTCATGGCTGGGCTAAATTGCTGTCCAGCCTATGTCACCCTGGCGTCATAGCTTCTGCCGCCACTCGCTTCCAAATCCTGACGTGAATTAACTTTATTTTATTGTGATGACTCTTTCTCTCCATTACAACTACAAGGATTGTTTCTCTCAATTTGTCATTTTCCTATTCTCCTTTCCACACACTTACACCATTCAGAATGTTCTGTTCTGAATCATCTGAGGTCATGCTGCCATGCAGGGACTTCAGCCTCCCATAAAAAAAAAAGAAGCCTTGAGTAAAGCCCGAATGTTAAGGTAATGGACACTACAAATGCAGGTCATACAGTATGGTTGTGTACTCCTATGTACCGTATGTGTGTATGCATACATTGTGAAAGAGAGACAGGGTAAAGAAAATACAAAGAAAAGAGGAGTGATGAGTCAGGTCAGTGTCTGCGACTCTTAGCCAAGAACTACACTGTAGAGAAATAAAGACACAAGGATCTGCCATCCCTTTCAGTTCTTTATTACACTTCGACGATGTCCAATTTATGAACCCAGCATACTGTGTCTAAATAGATCAAAGGATATAGAGAATCATCATAAATTCTCACTGTACTTAGTGACTCATTTTCATATTTGTCAGGGCACATAGGGCCATAAAGTATAATCTAATCTAATCATATTTATTTATGTAGCCCTTTTATACAAGCATGTCTCAAAGGGCTTCACATTTTGACAAAATTATTTTTCACTGCCTCCTTTGTTAAAGCAGATTCCATGATAATAGTGGCAAAATATATATTCTTGGGCATTAAGTCAACCAAAGATGAAAGTCTTTTCAAGCAATGCACTCGTAAAGTCATATTTTGAGAAACGGCATTGTGAAAAGGTGCCTATAGTCCCATAAAATTCACATCACTGTGTCCAAGTCGGCCTTATTGCCAAGGAGACCTGCCAAGTCTCGAGACGGCACTATTCTCTGCAAGCTCATAATAATAGCATTAATAGTATTGTCAACTAATCATAATGTCTTCGGTTTCTCATCTTTGGAAAAAATAGCATATTGTGCTTGGACCCTGTCAATTGCCACTTTCGGCTATATTATTATATGTTGTGTTTGGAGTATCTGCATTTAACAGGCCATGATGGAGAGGCGTCCCCCTGTTTCCATAAGTCTGTATTTGTTGCCAAGGTAACCATATCCATGCAGCAGCCCCAGCAGCAGGCAGAACTTCATTCATAGACTGCCAGAATGGCTCAATGGCTCATAGACACTCCATAATGTCAAGCTTTTTTAATGACACATATTAATTAATAATTGAGAAATTGATTCACGCCTTTGTTTCGTCAAGGTTGGACTATTGTAACTCTGTCTATTCTGGTTGCCCAAAAAACGCTTTAAGGAGCCTCCAGCTCGTTCAAAATGCGGCAGCCAGAATCCTTACTAAAACGAGACGCACCGAGCACATTACCCCTGTTTTATTTATTTTACATTGGCTTCCTATCGAGGCCAGAATAGATGTAAAAAATTATTTGTAACTTTTAAAGCCCTGCATGGACAGGCGCCGGGGTATTTGTCCGATGCGCTTCGGCCATATACCCCGGTGCGCGCCCTCCGGTCGCGGGATGCGGGGTTATTAGTTGTCCCGCCCGTAGCCAGAAAAATGGTTGGAGGTAGGGCTTTTTATTTCAGAGCTCCTTTCTTGTGGAATAGCCTCCCCATCTTTATTAGGGAGGCTGATTCCATAAATGTTTTTAAATCCAGACAACATTCTTAT
>OMOT01078498.1:0-15831 GCA_900312575.1 Acanthochaenus luetkenii
TAGGCTTCAGTGTAATTCTACTTAACCAGAAAAACTGTGGTTCTAAGGCTTCGCCGATTGAGGTTTAACTCAACCAATGAGACTATTTCAGACACCAGAGCAGCTCTGCACCTGATACATGTTTTTAGCCTATGAAAAAAAACTTCCATATTAGTCCCTCAGTTTCCTTGCCAGATTGTCTTTGTATTTCCTTGTGCATACTTAGCCTTTCCAGTGTTTTCCTTGTGTTAGATTTATTCGTTTTGACTCTGCCTTGGTTTTCTGGTTTTTGGATGTTTGCCTGTTCTATCCCCTGTCTGTACTGTTGCCTCATCGGACTGCACTCGAGTATTCACCCCAGCGTTGTCACACCCGCAGCATGACACCTACATGCAACTGGTAATTAAACAGTCAAATTGGCATTTGGCAGTGTTACCATGATGTTCAATATCCTTTCCAACGAGAACTATTATATACAATTAACCGATATGTCATCTGCAACACTGTCTTATCATCAGAATGCATTGTTTCTTTGTAGTAGAACTCAAAATGAGACTTAACTGGACTGCACTCGAGGTGCCAACTTGCGCCTTATAGACAAATGTTTTTGATGGCCATGACCATGACATTTGACCTTTTGACCTTGAAATATAATCAGCTCCAGGTTTCCATAGAGGGCTGAGGAGCCTAAACATGAGGGATTGTGGTTAGTTCCCAAACCACAACACTCTACTTTATAATGATGACATTGACTTTTCTCTAATTTAACCTATAATACTGTTATTGTTTTTCTTTCATCTGCATTGCTGCATCATTATCAATTATATTTTAGACTAAAGTAGTAGTTTTGCAGCATGAGAGAAACATTGTGAGGGTAACTAGTTTTTGATAAACTAGGGGATGCTTGCGTTTTTTTTCCACTTCGTCCCTACAAAGCAAGAAACCCTGTATAAATTACCCAGGGCCATTTGGTTACATTTGATATCCTGGTAGGCTAGATGCCAGGTAGCACACTGCCTCCTTTGAGCTTGCTTTGCAGAGCCAAACAACAGAAGCTCATTATGCAGTGATATTGTTTGATTTCAGCATTTGATGGTGCAACAGTGGTGTGGTGAAATTGCAAATAAATACACTCAGACTCTAAAATCAAATGTACATTTTGTCTGACTGTGTGACTGCAAATATATACAGTATGTTTTGTTTTTTCCCTTGCCTTGAAGCCCCTTGTAAGCCTGGGTCCCGACCCCTTAAGCCCTTTCATTAATCTGGCCTAGGACCTGAGACCCTTCTCATTAATGAAAACCTCTATTGAATTCTCATTCTCTGAAAATCATTGCCCCTCAGCTGATTCTTAGAGCGGAAAGTTTCCACATTATTTAGATGAACCAGAGAAAGGCTTAATTATTTGATTCTCCATGATTCATCAAAACAATGGCACTTACTCGTAATTTACTGCTGACAATTTTGTTTTTTAAAGCACACGTGAATGAGAATACATAGTCACTAAACAAATATAATGCACATCTTTTTGCAACCATAGTGATAGCTAGAGGCTTGTATAGTCTCCACAGTATTCCTAAACACGATTTTGAAATATCACATTTTGCTTCTTATAAATAAAGATGCAGCACTTTCCAAACTGGTTCTCTTTTGTTCATATTTAGTACAGCCTCATGTGTGCTGAAATATTTTCATTGTGGATATATTTCAGTTGGAACGTAATCAATAAAAGTGCTTTTTGAGAAAAGAGAAGGAGCTGATGTACAGTGTACAGCCCCATCTGGGATGAGCTCTCACTTGTTACTTGTTAGAATAAAGCAGCTATTTTCTTGTTTGTAATACTAGGCCGTAAATAACATAAATACATTTTAATAGATGGATCTGTGCATTGTTAAAGACCTTCTAAAGAGCTATTACACTTATTTAAAAGATGACAAATGCACACTACAGCTGACATGGTGTCTTTCTGGTGTATTGAAATGCAGACGCTTACAGATGTCAAAATACATCCAATAGAGGATATCTTAGAGGATATCAACGCTTTCCTACTGAAGCCAACGGGACTTTATATGATTCTTTGAAATTCAGAAACAAAATCTAAGAGGTGTACTCAAGGGTTTAGGTGGCAATATGTTTGGCCTAAACTCATCCAGGATGGTTGGAGCACATACTAATCAGGAAATGAACCTACCAACTTTCAAACATCTGAAATTATTTTCTGAAATTTTCCTAACATAAACTACTTCTGCAGCATGCAATCTACAGCAGTACCAGAGCTATAGTCTGGACCCACATGTGAGTGTGATAATGAAATTGCTAGAAAAACCAGATCTTGTATAGGGAAAAACACGTTGAGGTGTATCAATCAAAAGCACTGCTGTTGTAAGGGTAATTGCACAGGGAACATTAACATGCAGTACCCTATTGTATGTGATAGCTCCTTTTTTTTAAACAATTATTATTTTTAAAGTAATTGAAATACACAGAGAATATATTTGATTGCTAGGGCTGTGAAGTTGTTTGAATATGTGCTACCCGCTGTCGTTGAGCAAAAACACTCTTGGCTTACATGGTAGGTGTTACTTCTTATTAGCATCTCATGTTCAATTCTAGCAAGCTGAGGCTATTTAAAAGCCATTGGTTTTATCATTGAACGCTCTCTTTAATGAGCTAAATGATTGTCCTGTTAGCTGCAGCCTTTGGTGCTCTATTCTGCTCTCCGAGACATTGATGTAGGTCAAGCTTAAATGGCTCTCTAGCTCTCTGTTTGGGCCAGAGACTTAGTTAAGCCACAGCTTTACCCCACAATGCTGCTGGCCTGGATAGACACACCAAACACACAATAGGCTGGCAACCCATAATTTAGAGCACATCTTCACTAAGTTCACAAGTTCCACATTAATATTGCCAGGGCCATCAATGAAAGGATATACAAGTGGTACTCTCTTTTAAGAATCATTAATTCCTTTATACACTGCATCTAGCTATACCTTTCAGAGGTGGGACTGTTTTTTTTTTGGTCTGTGAAGCCGACTAATATAACAGCTTAAAGTATCAAACCCAAGTATATCACTTGTACATTCAAAATTTACAATCTAGGCTAAGCTGATGACAACATCACACAAAGAACACCCAAGGCAACATGCCGAGGCTGATAAATTATTTTAGTCTTAGAGGGGATGGAACTTTAAGTGCATGACATCCACATTGATATTAATTTCCAGTTAAGCAACAACTCATAAGCCATCTTAGCCCTGTAAGGATGTCAAACCCTCACTCCTGGTATCCCGATGACATCCTTTTTGAACATACGCTCTTTCAAGTGAAATTAATCCATCTATTTATCACTTGGGCAGTATCATTATCCAACCACGGAGTGAGAAATTAAATTGCTAATTGCACAGCAAGTGGGGCTTTCTGTGGGAAGGGAAGGTTTTCCTCTGCAAGCTGCTTTGGAAATGCATTTTCAATTGAATTTGTGAAGCGAGTAATAGATTAATCGTAATATTACCTCAAATTCCCATTATAAGGGGATGATTGATTACATCATTTTTCAATACATTTACCAAAGATGATGCACTCACAGATGTTAACTAAAACATACACAAGCTGATACAAAATACACTTTTGCATGTAAACAAATGAATGCATAGCTATGTATATAAAGCTGTTCATACGCTGTAGAAAACACTTATTTCTTCAAATGTAAATCTTGGAAAAGCTATATGCTTGGACTCAACATTCACAGGCAAATACATGTATGCAACTGAGAAACCTCAGTGAAACCATCTAAACAAGCCATGACTGAGGCCATAAATCCATAGCTGTGCGTACATGGACATTGTGATTTACTGCACAGCGATCTCTCATTAACCATGTCAAATTACCACAGCATACACATCATTATGATTACAATCCGAGCAAACCTTGTCACCACAGGGCTGGAGATAGATAGTCATACAGGAAGGATATATTATTATGCTAACCACCCAGAAGCACTGGCCTGGTGGCTTTATCATCTGATCCAATAGGAGCCTACTATATATGAGTCATTCTACAGAAAAGGTGGAATCTGGGTGATACAAATCTGCTGAAATGAATTCCTTCTTACATACCTAAAACCTCTTTAATAGCAACAACTAACTTCTTAACTTGATGAATCCACAAGTAGAGCTTAAAATATGTTTTATTATTCTTATACATTTCATTAAATAATTAGTGTGACGTTTCATTCTCATTGGTGTTACCTATGTAAACAACATGAAATGTTTATTTAATTATCTTTTTAAACACAACCTGAAAATTATGTTAAAGGAAGTAGTAGTAGGAGTAGTGGAATGATAAGACCATGATTGATAATTTTCATAAAATGATAAAATTGCACTTTAAACAACCATAGTTGCACCATAGTTTTTGTTTCTGTCAAACCAACAACAATTTAAGAATTGTCAAATAAAAAGTGTTTGACACTAACTATAAAATATATAATAATGTTTACATCACCAATCAACAAACAAAATATTGCTAGAAAGTTTTTAAAAATGCATTTATAATATCACATCACTGAAAAAACATGTACCGGTAACACCAGTGATGCAATATAACACCAATGACTTCACAACAAGACAATATTCTCCATCTAATTTCAATTTATGTTAAACAATTTATCAAATAAAAATGCCATGTAACTCATTAACAGAATTTAGAAGATTACAAAATTTTAGTGCAATGATTTGAACTGGTTGTCAGTGCAAATTAACATTACAGGACATCAGCATTAGAAATAGCTTAAAACTAGTGGTGTTTCCCTATTATACTGTAACCTCTCACTTTAAAGTCCCAGGTCTTCTTTCAGGTATGCCCAAATCTTCTCATCCACCTGGATGGCTCTCTTGTTCACAGCAACTGGCTCTGGCATTAATCACATGATCTGATCGTTCCGTACCAGTTGACATCTTTTATTGTGGATGGCCAGTAGAACTTGTTCAGGTCATACCTGCTGGTCCTGTGCGTGCACTTGATTTGGACATTATGTTCCTCCATCTCCAGGATAATGCCAGGGTATGGCTGGCCATCATACCGTACAATACACCACTGCCCATAATGATGAACCTCGATCACGTCCGGTCGGTGTTGCTGTGTTCGTGGCTCTGACTGGTCTTCCTCTGTATGCGGAACAACGACATCTAGCAGACCGTAGCATGGGTAATCCCACACATCCTCTTCTGCCTGGCAGAATCAGTTGATGTCTCTGTATTTCAGGAGTGATGCTCAACACTTGGTGCATTTTCATAATCCCCTTTATTGTCGAAAGAGGGGCCTCGTGTAATGTAAGCATTTTCGTTGCTTACATAGAATAGTGTGGCACACTATTTATTGACTGTTTCAGGGAGGTAACAGGTTAGTCTTGACTTAACCCTGACACCGTTTTGTCAAGTGCTCTGCCCTACGTGTAGGGTCTGCATCTCTCCGCTGCCTGTATAATCTTTGCTTTTCAGCGGCACTCAATTTTGCCATACCTGACAAAAATAAAATCGAATAACAATAGACAATCATTAAAACATATACACTTTCTTTCTCCACCTAATGTCTTTTTGCAGCTTTTGTATACAAAAGTCTCATTTATATAGTAACATCACTGGTGTTACCAGGAAGAAGAGTAATACCAGTGACAATTTAGAGAAAACACTACAATTATAACAGAATGGCTGAATCTAAATAATTTAACTGTTCAATATATAAACATATATATATATATAAAATGAGTAACAGAAATCTCAGATTTAAAATCTTTGCGTAAAATTCTATGATAAAATGACATTTTAAACAAACAAAGTAAGATATCTGACTTATCTCATACCTTTGTCCACTGCACTTCCTCAAATTATCTCTTGATCCAGGAAGAACTTCAAAGAGTCAGTACATTATTTCACAATAAATGTTTTGTGTAGCAGTAACACCAATGACATAATTTTGGGTGACATATTTATTGATATTATTAATAATAATTAGCTATTTTTTCTTACCATTTCAATGTTGTATTTAATGCATGTAATGTTAATGTAATCTGAATGAGATTTAATTCATGAAAAAAAAACTATTTTTAAACGAAAACTATAGGCTCCACTTCCATGTATGTGACAAGACAATTCCTTGAACACAAATAAATAGCAAATGTTTAAAAAATTAAATGTGTTTGTATCATTGCAAAGACAGTCTTTATTTATTCAACATATATAATGAATGTGATTATTAGGACAACTGAAAGTATTTTGGTTGCTGTAAAAGTGACAGCACTTCCACCGTTTTTGTAGAATGCCTCATGTGCTTCCCACTGGCTTATAAATTGTTTATTTCACCACACAATTGGTTGCACTGGAGGTGAATCTAGTTGTACAGTATTTTTCTCCTGAAATGAGAAGTAGTAATGACTTTCTAACTCCAAAACCAGCACAAAGAGTAGTATGTGTATACAGCTCACACATACAACTGTTTGAAGCCAAAGAGGTTTGAAGAAGTCTTCTTGTTGACTGCTCACATTGGAGCAGTTAGGAAAATAAAATAATCGTCTAAGATACGTTTTAAGGGAAGAGTTAGCATTTGTCAAAAGGCTCAAAAGAAAGGAAATTCATTGGTCAATTCACACTATTCAGAGTGGTGACTACCCCATCATTGTTAGCATTGTGCAGTGTCCTATAAATATGACGCAATACAGGAAGAGACACTCCTAAACTGATCATAATGTTGTATGACTGCCACTTGATGGACTTCTGCCTTGTGCAGTCATTAACAAGTTACAAACATGCACCCAAAACAGTCAAGTAGTAAGAAAACATAAAGTGTTAAGTATTAAAAGTATTAAAAAAGACAATTTGTGGACCCTGGGGCAGATGATAACTTTTTGGACGGAGGCTTGGCTGAGCAGCTACAACTTAGGTTGGAGACTCTCCCGTGTCCCCTGATGGCTCATGCTTACTCTAGGACTTAATGAAAATGTAAGATTCAACAATATTTTTGGCAGGTGAGTTTGTCATTAAGTGACTAAAAGCTGATGAATTTGTATGTAGTCTGTCATGTTTAATCTTAACGAAAAGCAATTATACTTTTACTGACCAAGACACAATCATATTTATAGAACACTGCACCGTGCTAACAATTATGGAGTAGTCACTACTTTGAAGAGCATGAATTAGGCTCTTTGTGAGAAAGTTTCTGCCCAGTGGTGAGCATATGTTTGAAGTACAGCAGATATAGCTATAGGTCTGTAGCAGCAATGGAGAGCAGGTTGAAGTGAGCATTGGCAATTACCAATTTAATTTAATTTCCTTTCTTTTGAGTTTTTTGACAAATGCTAACTTCACTTTGTGGTTAATTTTAGTTTTTACTCTGGGAGGTGGACTTCTATTACTTGGTAGATAATCCATTACTATGAATAAAGACATGGCAAACGGTTACAACGACAACATACCCCATGAAATTGAACCTATGAAGTATGTTCTGTCCAATTCAAATTCTATGGCCATGTCTTAGCCTTGCTGCTAATTTGGCATGGGGCCAACATTGGTACTGCAGCCTAAAATTCACATGTGGCCCAGAATAGTGCCATCCAGCTGCAGACATGGCTGGACATGCATGGGGTCATTATTGTCTCATAAACAAATAAACAATATGAAAGTTCCACAAATAAAACAAGATCCACAAATATGTTCATTCACTCACAAACAATTGCCTCCTGAACATTCCACAAATAAAATAAGATCCACAAATATGTTTTGTATGTTTCAAACTAAATAACTGGTTCACAAATATGTTTTTTGCATGTAAAGCATCAGCTGGCACATGTGTGACCCATGGGGGGAAGTTGGAGGAAAAGCGTAAGAGAGATCGAGGAAAGCCTAGCACGTGTATGACCGACCGGACCAAGAACCCTGTTGTGTGCCTGATCCCTGATCGTCTGACAACCCGCCTGGCTATCGACCCCTGCTTGTCTAACTACCACTCTCCTGCTCTAACCCCCGGACTCTGTGTGAGAATCATCAGTTGTGCCCCGGAAGCAGCAATTAAACCGGTTTCCTGTATTCCTTGTTGTGGACATTGACTTTGTGCAATCCGGTCCTGTGGACACTCCTGTCACCCACGAGTGTGCAACAATTCATATAGAAGTAACCTCGCAAACCTTAAAATGGAGGTTCCAGGTGCATTTGTACATGTATCCTATAATGAAAAACATAGGAGGAAAGACTGTTGTATGTAATGTATCATTACATAACTAACTAAAATAAGACAGATAAAGTCAAGCAATCTTCCTTATCTCTCCCCGAGCCTAGACAAATCTGTTATCCAGAAATTCATTATTAATCAAGGCATAACCTTAAAAGCCCGCCAAGTATCTTCATAATTGTTTACTATTAAAGTCCTTCTCCTTTGAAAAGCAATAGAAAACAAGGAAGACAAAAATAAACAAGTTAAAAGAATAAGGAAAAGCTCAAAGACAAAAAAAAAGTGATATGAATAAGACAAGCTAAAATCTTAATTAAAAGCTCAAATATTTCTACTATAGTATATTGTTCATTCACTTTTTGCTATTTTCTGCTATTATTTGCTATTAGTTTGAGCCTCGCTCTAAATAGTTAATTGGAAGCATCTCCAAGAGTTTTTCAATGCTGTTTAAGAACAACTTTAATGTAGTCTCTTAAAGCATTATAAGAGTTTGGTAGAGGTTTGGGTTGTGCCTCACAGCTAGAAGGTTGTGGGTTCAAATCTCACCCGGCCCTTTCTATGTGGAGTTTACATGTTCTCCCGGTTTCCTCCCACAGTCCAAGACATGCAAATATATGTGTTTGTGTGTAGTATATGATGTGATGTACTATGTATATGATGCATGCAATGTATACTTGTATGGGGTCGGCAGTAGCTCAGGAGGTAGAGTTCCCGCCCCGCAACTGCAAGGTCGGCGGTTTGAGTCCAACTCCTCCCGGTCGTAGTGTCCTTGAGCAAGACACCCAACCCCAAATTTGCTCCCGTTGAGCAGGTTGGTACCTTGCATGGCTGCCTCCGCCAACGGTATGACATGTAGGTCGCTTTGAATAAAGGCGTCTGCTAAATGCTGTAATGTAATGTAATGTGTAAGTCACTCTCACAAGAATCCTGGAGGGGGCCTGGGAGTATGCCTATACAGTCTACATGTGTTTTGTGGATCTGGAGAAGGCCTACGACCGGGTTTCCCGGGAGCTTTTGTGTGAGGTGCTGCGGGAGTATGGGGTGAGGGGGTAACTACTCAGGGCCATCCAATCTCTGTACGCCCAAAGAGAGAGCTGTGTCCGGGTTCTCGGCAGTAAGTCGGACTCGTTCCCAGTGGGGGTTGACCTCTGCCAGGGCTGCGCCTTGTCACCAATCCTGTTTGTGATATTCACGGACAGGATCTCGAGGCGTAGTCATGGAAGGGAGGGGTTTCAGTTCGGTGGGCTATGGATTTCATCGCTGCTTTTCGCAGATGATGTGGTCCTGACGGCATCATCGATCTGTGACCTTCAGCACTCACTGGATCCGTTCGCAGCCGAGCATGAAGCGGCTGGGATAAGGGTCAGCACCTCTAAATCTGAGGCCATGGTTCTCAGCAGGAAACCGGTGGATTGCCTACTCTGAGTAGGGAATGAGTCCTTACCTCAAGTGAAGGAGTTCAAGTATCTCAGGGTCTTGTTCGCGAGTGAGGGGACAGTGGAACGTGATATGGGCCGGAGAATCTGAGCACTATTGCACTCACTTTACTGCACCATTGTGACGAAAAGAGAGCTCAGCCAGAAAGCAAAGCTCTCGATCTACCGGTCAATCTTCATTCCTACTCTCACCTATGGACATGAAGGGTGGGTCATGACCGAAAGAACAAGATCACAGATACAAGCGGGCGAAATGGGTTTACTCAGGAGGATTGACAAATTTGCGTTGGAAGCGGACCGTCAGAATCTGTAATTTTCAACTGGAAGTAATCAAACCACTGAAGAAGATAAATGGTTGGTATAGCAACTAGTAAACAATATGTTTTCAAATGAATCTTGTTTAAAATATATATTATTATTGTACGTTTTATTCAAGATATTTTTACAAGACAGCCAGCTAGAGCTACTATTGATAGCTCGGTAGCTAGTCTACCTTAGCTCTAATTAGGTAGCGCTAGCTTGCTGGCCCAAACAAGACTTTCAAATGTGTACGAGGAGCTCCTCCAACTTCCAGCAAGATACACTGTGCAGTATGAACTGTTGGGTAGCAAGACTGCGTACAGAATTCAGGCACGTGAAATTGCCGTATGAATTGTGTACAAGGCATAAACTACACAACATGCATACAGCATGCATAACATTTGCATATCTGAACTTGTTGATGTCCAGTTGCAGCACAGAATCTGCTACAACAGGTCCAATCTTGTTCTGCCTGTTGTCCGCCTATCTACATTTTACCTATGTGTAAGTGAACACAATTATCTAGTTTAGCATATTTTCCATAACAACTTAAGTTGTACTACGAGGAACATTACCATATGTCACTTTTGTAGAGAGTTTAGGCGTACTGAAGCCAAATGGAAGGCTTCTCAGTAGCTATCCATAGATAACTTCAACTCCAATTTTGGCATTTATATACATGTATATGGCTCAAATAAGCAACTGACCGCTGCATAGTCTGACAAAATTAGAAGTTATGCATATCTCCAATGTTGCGGGTCCGATTCGGCTCCATTTCAGATCAGAGAATGTGTTGCGTGTGCGGCCAGTGGAGCAGGCTGTATTGAAGTAAATGGCTGCGTATCTGATCCGACCCTTCCGACTCAAATGGACGGAACAAAAACGCACCCGGTGTAGCTGAGCCATAATGGTCACTCATTCTAAAGTTATTTTCAAATTCAGAATGTCTTTCATCTATGACTTTGAATATTACATGTGGCTAACAAACTTTTCCACCATGTTATCTATGGGCTCAGAATTAATAGAACTTTTGAATTTTGAGGTCCCATTAAGTCCACAACCATGAGAGTAGAAAAAGTCCACTCCCCCATGTAATAATGGACAGTCTTTTTTTGTTTGGAATTATTTTAGCGCAAATAAAGTCTTAATTCTTTGGCACATTTTCATAGGGGTCCACAAAATCTAAACTACGCAATCTAATTGTACCAAACTTGGTTTTTGGTGAGCTAGTGGGCATACAAGTCCACCTGTGAAATGGCATTGAGATTGGTTGTAAAACGGCAGAGATATTGCTGTCTGAAAATCGCTGTTTTACATTGAGATGCTGACCAACGTCAACCATTCCAACACAACCACATGAGAATAATATTGACTAAATGCAATGATTTAGCTCCAGTGATGCCAGATATTTGACTTGAATCATGAGTATTCAAACCTCAAATAGAGGGCTATGAATAACACACCAGTAACTAATGAGAGTAATTGAGCCATCATACCTGTTTTCCATGAGAAATGATGGTCCTTGGGAAACTCAATGTCTGACTGGCCTTGGATGGAAATGAGAAACAAGAGGAAGAAGAGGGGTAGGTAGTTCCCAGTTTGCCGTGTCCAAGCAATGACCCCAAAGTAATCTTTTAGAATCATAGTCCAGCCCTTTGACTTTGCTTCCTCCTTTACTCCTGTGGAAGGGAAATCAAACATCAGTATAGCTCACTCCTAAATACATCTGAAGACATAGGTGGAAGCACCCAGAGCAAAAGATTAAACATTGTTCCACGCTCTGTAAAAATGGGGAGAGTAGAGAGGGTCTTGCTGTACAGAAGATGTCCCAGTCGAATAAATCAAACTCTAGCCTAAAAACATGAGCTTGAGAGTCAGCTTGCCGAGTGCATTGCACCATCCCACACAATAATACTTTTTTATCAATTTCCCCCCAAAATGTACCGTATGAGTGTAATTACATGCCTGCCTCTCCTCCCACATAGACCGAAATAATTAGATGCTTCCCAAGGTAGAAGTGGAAACGTGTAATGAAGGAGTGGGAGACTTTAAGCTTGGAATACTAGAGGGTATTAGCACCTTTTTATTATTATTATTTTATTTATTTATATCTCCTGCCACTGTGATCCATGTCCTAGGTGTGTTAGGGATTAGTCCTGGATTCACTAGGCCTCTAATTGTGTTGCAAGAACGGCAAAATTAATGAATATGGCATTTGATCTGTAACACCTGATGATTCAGTTTCTAAAAAAATGCTGCTACACTGATACATGAGTTTTTAGAGATTAGTCATATGCGTAATCTCAGAAAGGGCTATTCCACCACATGCATTAAGGGATGCTGAACATTAAACTGTGACTCACTGAGGAAGCAAAATTTTCTTTACTGCACTGCATCATTGCAATATACGCATTCGATTTTAGATTAATCTAATTTTTACAGTTGCAGACCACAACACACTGGGTTAATTCAATCTTATCTGGGTAACTGTGTATGATGGGGTAGCTGATGGGAGGTTAACTACTGAAGGGTAAAATGTATTTGAGATATAGGATTATTTCCACATGGTTTATCAGTGAAGGTGCTGGTTGCCAATAGATTTGTGTTTGATTTAATTGATCTCATTATCTTTGCTTTGTCTCACTGGGGTACAATTTGTTTAAGAGAAAGAATAGACCTCCATTTTTTTTATTTATGAACACATCCTTATCTATGACCTCTTGTACACAGAGTCCAAAACTGTTGTGCTGCAATGGTGCATTATATTTCTAATCTGAGCCAGTTCAATTTCTGCATTGTTTGTGTCCATTGACAACTAACCTAATGTTAGCCTATTAAAATTATGTGATCATTTCTTTGTATTTTCTGTAGTGGATGAGGTTAAAGGATTGTGGTGAAACTGCAGGACAAGAAGAGAGCTACTCAATACTTAAATCAGGCAGGGAACAGGAAAGAAAAAATAATGGAAATACATGCAGTAGGCTATGGAGTTTCTGGCCCCATTCACAGAGCACGGAAGGCATCATCGGTAGATGGGTTTCATCGCAAAAATGATTTGATGTCCCATGAATATTTTAGATTACTGAACAAGGATCATTGCTGGGCTTTAAAACGCTAGATAATAAATAAAAAAAGACTATAACCTACTCATGTAGTGATGTCATATTATTTTGAACAGAATGCACAGCAATATTGAGGAAGATGAGAATACAGAGCCAGATGATGACGGGGAAAGTGAAGGGAATGAGAGCATCATTACAAGTACATCAGGTAGTATAAAGAAGAGAAGAAGGGCAGAGACACCCCAAGACATGCTGGACAGGTACCTGGAGGCAAAAGATGCAAGGGAAAGGGAGTGACGGATTAAACGCCAGCAGCACAGAGAGAAGGAACAGTGCAATGCTGATGACATTACCTAACTTCTAATTAGCTTGGCCCCCACACGAGAAGGATGCCTCCTCAAAAGCAATCCTGAAACTGCAATTTCAACAATTACTGCATGAAGCTGAATTCAGACAACCTTGCTTCGCTCCTCCATTCCCCGCCTCCTGCCCTGAACAAACACCAAGTGCTACCTGCCGTTTCATACAATTACAATAATGTGTTTGTTATTTTAATTATTATATTTTACCTTTCATACACAACGTGCAATTGAAAGTGCTTTACAGTAATAGAAAGCAAATGAAAACAATGAAAGAACAATCAAATTGCATTTAAAATAATAAAACCAAGTAAAAATAGAAAGATAAAAGAAATAGACACAATTAATTGCATTAAAACAACACAATCAAATTAATTAGTTAAAATTAAGGCTAATTAAAAGCTAAAACAATTATAATCAATCAATCATGTTTATTTATATAGCCCTTTTATACAAGCATGTCTCAAAGGGCATTACATGTCTCACTTGAAAATGCTTACAGAGCCCACCGCTCTAATATTCTTTGGTAGGGTGTTCCACAATTTAGGAGCATAGTTAAAAAAGGCTGCATCCCCAATTTTCTTTTGAGTGGGGTACTTCTAACGGACCAACAGTAGAAGACCTGAGTGCTCTTGAAGGAATATAGAACAGCAGGGATTCTGTAATGTAGGCCAGTCCTAAGTCATTAAGAGCTTTGTAAGTAAAAAAGGATTCTAAAGGATATTGTGGCAGACGGAGAGAGTTTAGGAGGGGAGAGGTGAAGGAGGGGCGGTGTGTGCCATTCCCTGCATTGACGCTAGGGCCCAGATACGGACGTCCGCCCCACTCAGAGGTAGATAGGACACAGCTGAGGCGATCAGAGAGAGCCGGCAGGGCCAATCAGGGCACGGGGCGGCAGGATTTAAAAGGGGAAGATAGTGCAGAGGAATAGAGGTGTGACCCATGGGGGAAGTAGGAGAGAGAGAGAGAGAGCTGATGCCGATAACGACTAGTGAGTGTATGACCAACTGGACCAAGGACCCTGCTGTGTGCTACATCCCCGCCTGTCTGAGAACCTTCCTTGTAATCAACCACCGCCTGTCTGACAACCCTTCTCCTGCCTTAACCCCCGGATTATACGAAAGCATGAACCATGTACCGAACTTTGGACTGTGCCCCGACTACCTCTCAAGCAACAATCCCCGTAAGAGACTAACCCTTTTAAACCGCTGTTTTCCATATCTCTGTGTGGACATTAGTTCTGTTATCTCCGATCCCGTGGACACTCCTTCCACCCCCGAGTGTGCCACAATATGTGGCCGAAACCAAAGTGATATGCTCTTGCTTCCTTGTTTTTGTTAAAAGTCTAGCTGCAGAGTTCTGGATACGTTGAAGTCTCTGAATATACTTTTTAAGAAGGCCAGTTAGCTTTTCAGCATCTTTCAGGGTTACAATGGGTTATTATAATCCGGAGCTCATAATCAGCACAGGCTGATGGAAATGAGAATGGTGATGCTAAATGGAGATACAGTGAGTTTGTTTTATCAGACTGAAAGAATAGGCCTATAATTTATGTTGTAAGAATTATGTTTTCATGGGCAAACGAGAATGTTGATGCTGGAAAGAAATCGAATTGTATGTTTAAAAATAGTTAGTTTTACAGAAAGAATGGGCCTGTAATTCATGTAGTAACCAGTGGCGTGTTGTCCACTAGGGGAGCTGGGGCGCCGCCCCACCTGCCGGCCCAAGTGGAAAAATAATAATTTGTACAATTGTGGTCTGTATGTGTATGAAATTAAATTGTTATATTCACATAAATGATATATTCTAATAGAAAAGTGGGATGACTGATGAAAAAACACTGCTTGCAGCCTTTGTCTGAGTGCCGAAGGGCGTAATTTTCTACGCCTGACGGGAGCAGCGAAAGTTGAATGGAGCCGAACCGGCCCACACGGGATTGGTTGAGGACAGCTCGTGCTGAATAAAGCGGTTCTCCAGGGTGTATTGACATACGCCCGATTGGGTAGATTGTCGCCACTGCAACTGCGTGCAAAGAAGACGTTAGTGAGCAGGAAGTCTGGAGAGTAAAGTCAGCTCGCTTTAGTGTCTAACGAGCCAGAGGAACAACCTGCTCCTCCGGGCCTGCCGCCTGACACTTCCCCCTGTTAAGTGAGTAGCTCCTATCGGGAGCAGAGAAACTGAAATAATATTGAATCTATTGCCCTACACGCACTTGGAACAATCAGAAGGGGCCGGTGCAACGTATTTTGATGTTTTCCAAATGCTTATCGCTTATCGCTTAACGTGTAACGTTGGTACTGTAACGTTAAGCCTCGGTTACGAGACCATAAATAAATACTGTATATGCCTAACGTTAGTTTTTTTCCCTCATGAATCGTTTAATGTGGGACACTTTCAGTGTACTGGTGTGAATATTTACGTCTATTTGTTGGCAACTTTCCCACTTTTGCGTTATTAATTGAATGAGATTGATAT
>OMOT01078503.1:0-12661 GCA_900312575.1 Acanthochaenus luetkenii
ATTTGCTGCATTTTGTGGCTGTAAAAGGTTTGTTTACACTGTAACTGGAGTAAAACATTTTCTAACCTAACAGTTCGATTTACAATGGGTTAATACATTTAAAAGTAGAACATTTTCCATCCAGCAATTATGTATATGAATATACGATGAAGTAAAAAACAAAAATCAGACATATCTTACAAAACGTATGGTGTTTGCTTATGCGGCCGGCGGTTAGAAAGGGGAAGGAGTCTGTTCAAGTGGACTGAAATTTAGAACAGTATTTCTTCTTCTTAGCAGCTTCATCCATTTTCAGAGGCAAACTGAGCGGAGTGGAGGACTTGAAATAGACTTGAACGTCAGGCAGGCTCGTTTGCGCATGCTCACCTCTGCCCCTGGGTTGGGTTGCCAGGTACCACGACACATATCCCCCACAGAAACTGAGAAAACACTATTTGATTTATATCACTATGAAATTGGGAGATTAGCGGGAGAAAGGGTTAAAAATATAGAGACTCCCTCTAGAATCGGGAGTGATGGCAGGTATGGTTTAAGAGTATTGTGTGAATTGATATGACTCTTTTCTTCAGCTTGAGTTCCTGACTTCTATACAGTGGGCCTGTGCACAGTTTTCCAATGGACACTGGATGAATATAGCTGGAAGGTCTTCAAACTAGTGGAGGATGAGCTGAAATCCATGTTGCTGCTGTGTGTATGAAGACCTTCAATCGGGGTAATTTAATTCCAGACAAACACAGATGACTGGAGAACACTTGGCTATATTTCAAACAGGTAATCGAGCAAGACACACAGAAATATATGTAAGAAGACACTTTCCAACTGTTACAAGTTAGACGATGCTGCGTCTTCACAAAAATTAAGATGTGCCTGTTTTAGCCCTATAATTCACCATTTGTCACTGCCTGGGACTGGAAGTGCTGGAAAAAATAACACCCTCTTAAATGACTGACATCTTGATTCTTAGTTCTACTGGCTTCCTGTCAGTTTTATAATGTATTTAAAAATGTATGTATTAGTTTACAGATCCTTAAATTGTTTAGCACCTAGCTATATGTCTGACATGCTTCAAAGGTATTAACCCATCAAGTCCCTTAGATACTCTGGTACCGGCCTTTTGGTTGTTCCAAGAGTGAGGAGTAAAAAGGCTGGGGAGGCAGCTTTGAGCTTTTATGCCCACAGCCATTGGAATACCCTGCCAGAGGATCTGAGGAACACAGAAACAATAGATGGTTTTAAAAGTAAATTTTTTTTTTTTAGCATGGCCTTTCTCTCTGCCGAACACTAAAATTATTTCATTTGAAATATATATTTTAATTAATTTTTACAATTAATTATATATATATATATATATCAGTCAGTGGGGGCGGCAGTAGCTCAGGAGGTAGAGTTCCTGCCCAGCAACCGCAAGGTTGAAACTTGCTCCTGAAAAAAAAAAAATGGTTGTAGTGTCCTTGAGCAAGACACCTAACCCCAAATTGCTCCCGTTGAGCAGGTTGGTGCCTTGCATGGCTGCTTCCACCAACGGTATGATGATGTGTACTATAAGTCGCTTTGGATAAAAGCATCTGCTAAATGCTGTAATGTAATGTAATTCTATTTTTTATGTACAGCACATTGAGCTGCATCACTTGTATGAAGTGTGCGTTATAAATAAAGTTTGATTATTGATTATGAGTGAAGGAAACACGATAAGCAATATGTGCCTGGTTCCCTCAACACAGAGACACAAATGAGTAACAGCTCTTCCCTTGAGTTGCTATGATGGATAATCCATGCGGTTTTTGGCCCATTACCCCCACTGAGGCCTGGCTATTTCCATGACAACCAGTTATCTCTGTCCAAATCAGTCCAGACTCTAAGCTAATGCATTATTATTATATGACTGACTATGTTGAGTCATTTTCTCTGCCTCGGGCTGATCTCCCTGGTAAGCAATTGGATCATTGCCAAACCCCCCACCCGCCACCGCCCTGCAGTCATAGACCCTATCAAGAGCGTTGAGGAATAATTGATTGGGATTGGACCCAGTATATGGGCAGAAATATGTGTCACTAGGAAGCAATTATTCAAATTACGTTTTGAGCAATTCAAATTCAAATGTAAATAATTCAGATTCAGTTCCTAGTGACTCATATTTCTGCCCATAGAAAAGCTCTGATATGTAACAAAATGAGAACATTTTTAGAAAAATACCCCACAGAGATTAACCTGCACGACTTTGCAAAATCAAATCGGTTGGTGGAATGTTCTCATTATTTCCAGTAATGATTACCATCCGTTATACAGAGAGAAGGAATCAGAGCACCCACCTGCTAAAGACAGCAGCAAAAAGTAATGCAGCAGAACTTGCCTTGAACACTCAAATGCACATGGAGCCAATCAACAGTAGATCCCCCATTACAGCTGAGTCAGCCATGCCTTAAATGCATTCCTTCAATATGAAAGAGCCCCATCTAGTGGAAGATATCCTCCCTCATGCATTAATACATTTAGTTACAAAATAATAAATTAAAATAAGCTACTGTAAAGACTGCTGGTGGGCAAAATTCAATAATATATTCTCATATACATAGGGAAAACTGATTTTCATATTGTTTGTTGGGTGTAATTATGCTATTGTGCCACATCTCCCCATCTTACTCTTATTATTGGGACAAATGAGCATCCCCATTAGTGTTATTTGTATTGTTCAAACGCATTAGAGAATATGATATTTAAGATACAATATCCTTTTAAGATAAGATAGAACTTAAATGACCCCCGTAGAGAAATTAGGTCATTGCAGCAGCAAATAATAATAGGATACAATATAAGTAAGTATATAGAAAATGGGGGGTATATAAACATATATATGTTGTGGTGTAACCCATAATTACAATGTGTTAAGTAGAAATGTACAGCTGAAGAGTACATCATTATGAGGGCGTGCAAAATAATAGCAGCAGAACTAAAATATGTATGATATATATATTACACCACGAGCCACGAGTGTGTGATAAATGCAATATAAAATAACTGACATTAAAAAACAAAAACAAAATCTATATATACAATATATAACAAATAAGAAAACTAACAAATAAATATGTGAATGTAGAGCATACAGGATGTGCAGAACACGAGTTGTATGTAAGTGGTGTTCTATCATGTTATCATGTTGTCTTTTGATCACTGCCTTCTATTTGTCTTCAATTGGTTTTGTTCTGTGTTGTTGTCAGTCTGACCTTTGAATAATAAACATGCTGACCATTTAGATGTTGCGTTCAATCAAATCATGTCCAAATTGAGATAGATTGCTGTTTTGATGTGCGCTCTCCACTCTGCTTGTGGGCTTGTGGGCTCTGAAAGTCCACTCAGCCTGACCTTCCAGGAGCAGAAACCACCCTCGCCAACTGTATGCCTTTCAGCTCTGTTGCCATCGCTGCTGGCAGAGCTCGCTGTACTTAACGCCCGATCCATATCCTCACGCAGCTAAGTCCAACCAAGCAACAGAAAGGATGTCAAATAACGATAGAAAGGGAGACAATGGACGAACAAAAGGAACACGTCTTTTGACACGGGAACAAATCACTGTCCGTAAGGCCTCTGTTGCACAACCAACACTAGCACTTGTTGCTGTATGAAATTTTAAAAAGGCAAAATGCGTCAGTGTTATGTCATGGCAGGAATAACAAGGAGAAGAACTGGGTAGTGAGCATGAGCAGTGTTCATAATAACAATAAATAAAGAGTGCAGACGGAATATGTCCAATGATAGGACGAGACCTTCGTCGTGGGCATATTTCCTTTCAATTGTTCTTGTTGATTGTTCAGTCTTTGAATAGCATCTCAGATCCTAAGAGCTGAACAGGGGAGCAGCACTTGACCTCTATCTTGTAGTTGTACTGGGCAGCTCCCACTGTCCAACAGTAGAATACGGTGGTTGTACTGGGCAGTTCCCAGTCGTGAGTAGGAGGAGTGTGCATGTGACCCTCACCTCCCTCAGCCACCAACTATACTAACCCCAGATCTTTGCTCTAAATAAGAACGTGTGTTTCCTCAACTTGTCTGGTAAAATAAGGATGAAAAACACACGAGTACCTACACATTTAGGATAGGCTACTTCTGATTTCCCTGGAATGACATGAAACACTGTGGAGTAAAACAGTCCAGCCAGATTACCAGTTGGTCGATAATACCATATTCATCACCCACTCCAAAGTGTGTCCAAGCAAATGTCGTTGGCACATGTCATCCAAATTGTAGTAACTTTGTCTTTAGGAAGGTGGAAATGTACAAATATGAACAGATGTGTTTTTGGGGAGGTGGCATACTGGTTGCTGACGTTACATGGCAAACGCCCAGCCCCTGCTATAACGAGAGGAGAAGTCGAGGCGCAGATAAGTAAGTACGCAGCAGCTCAGCGCGGTGCGCAGACGCGTCGTGTGCGCACCGGGAGGACTCCAAGACGCACAGCGGCAAACCGGATTTAAACTGACCCGGTGAAGGCTGCGCACACAACCGGATGGGTCCCGTCGACTTGTTATATCACTAATATCGATTGTTTAGTATGACCAAAGTTTAGGATCGAGGTAGAGGGAAGGACTAAGACCGATACGCCACGGGAACTCTTCGCCATAAAGGATGCGTGTGCCACGAATTCACGCACGGACATCCCGTCGGTGAAGCGGACAGGTGTGAAGTGAATCCGGAAGAAAAGAAGAAGAAGAAAAACTCCCAACATGAACGTGTCCGAGTTCGGCTTCCTCTCGGAGCCGCGGAACAACAGCAGACTGGAGGAAGAGGACCAGAAACTTTTGTTCGGGATCGGCACTGATAATTTCATCACGCTGCTGGTTTTCGGCCTCATCTTTACGCTCGGCGTGCTGGGGAACTCCATGGTGATCACCGTGCTCGCCCGGAGTAAACCAGGCAAGCCGCGGAGCACCACCAACATCTTCATCCTCAACCTCAGCATAGCCGACCTCTCCTACCTGCTCTTCTGCATCCCGTTCCAGTCGACCATCTACATGATGCCGACGTGGGTGTTGGGCGCCTTCATTTGCAAATTCATCCATTATTTCTTCACCGTGTCCATGCTGGTCAGCATCTTCACCCTGTCTGCCATGTCCGTGGACCGCTACGTTGCCATCGTGCACTCCAGAAAGTCCTCCTCTATCCGGGTGGCCAAGCATGCGTTCATCGGCGTGGTGGTCATTTGGATACTCTCTCTGGCCATGGCGGTGCCTGTGATGTATTACCAGAACATATTTCACAGAGGAGAGAACGACACCTTCTGCTGGGAAGTGTGGCCAAATCAAAACCTGAAGAAGGTCTATGTGGTTTGCACCTTTGTTTTTGGTTATGTGTTGCCCCTTCTGCTGATCTCCTTCTGTTACGCGAAGGTAAGCAAAGCTCCTATAATACGGTTCACTATTCGCATTGTTGATCGAAAGGAGGGCAATTATTTAACAACCAAACGTTTATCTTACCTGCATTTCTTTGCTTACAGGTGTTAAACCACTTACACAAAAAACTCCGAAATATGTCCAAAAAGTCAGAGGCGTCAAAGAAAAAGGTATGTATTGACCCAGGCTGATCAAACCTGTTGATGAAGGATGGGGAGTAAGGGGTTACATGTAATGAGATTACAGCAATCTGATTACAAACGTGGTCGCTGTAATCAGTTACAATTACTGAATAAAGCATAACAGATGGGGTGCTTTGAAAAACTATTGGCAGTTAGTTGTTGAATTAGGCCTATTGTTGAATTGCATTAATTGGCACTACTCGGAATAACATGGTTATAATAACAATAATAATGACAGTCTGTGAAATGGACCAAAGTGTTATGCCTAGTTCATATTCTGTAAAGAAATTGCTGTCAAAGTAAAATGACAAATGACAAAGCGTGATCTGAATTGATTACGTTCTAAATTACTGTTTCGTCAAAGAATCAGCATTGTGAAATAAACGACACTTTAAAGTAACCATCTATCACCCTTGAATGTAGTGTTACCCAGACGCATGCATTTTGAATATAGCAATACATCCCTGCCTTGTGATGGACTGGCGACCTGTAATAAGCGGGGATGGAAAATGAATGAATGAATAATACATCCCTGTCTGTGGTGATGATGATGATGGTAACCCTAAAATCAGCTTTTAAGAAAAGCCACGCACAGGTTGTGGCCTAGTTGTACTTTACTTGATGCACTCTCTCTGTCCATAACTTGGAAGTTCAAGTTCATTTATTTATACAGCCCTTTATCACAAGCATGTCTCAAAGGACTTTACAGAAAATGAGCCAAACTAGATCTACCTGAACAACAATCAATGGAATTACAGAATAGTAAAAGACAAACAGGGAAACAGAACAAAGCTCAAGACACACACATATACATTTTAGCAAACCATAGCAGCCTACCTATTCTACAAGGCCTAAACTACCGGCACCAGCAGCCTTAGACCCTCGAGGCTGCAAGGAAACACTTCCAAGAAAACCTTATTAGGTAAAAAATGGAAGAAACCTTGGGTGGGCCGAGCCAAAGAGGAATCCCCCACCAGGACGGCTGAGTGTGCAATAGGTGCCGGGACAGTGGAATGTACAATAGCATAGGCAATGACAGTAACATAGGAAACAGATAAGGCGATAGAGGCAGACAGATGGGGTCCACAGAACCAGGGGCTGCAATCGCGTAGTAACAGCATCAGGGATGGGACAATGGCCAGCAATAACGACCGTAGGGGAAAGGGCAACACCCATGTCCACTGCATGGTAGGAACACTGCGCCAGACAGACACACTCCAGCAAGCATTGACGACCATAAGAGCCAGGGCAGGAGCTGGTGACCGTATAAGCCGGGGACTTTTTCTTTTCTTGGCAGACATATCGTTAAAACAAGAGGTCATTATTAAAGGGCCTTTAGGAGGGTGTGTCACTCACAGTTACATTGACCTATACACGTTATTCAGCAAGGAGCAAAGCTGCACCATATACACCCAGAGAGGAAACTGTTTTCGTCCTTTTTTAGGTAATCACTTAGTGACAAAATAATTGCATGCTGACTACTATAGCAGAACTCGAAGTAGACACTGCATTGGTCTCTCATGGTTCATTTGCCACACTTGAGCAAAGTGGCCAAGAGGAAATAACTGCCCTCTACCCATCATTATTCCTAGCGATGGTCATTTAGCTCCAGCAGATTGACAATCTGTCTATCCATTGTTCTTTACAGCTGGTCAGTTTAGCAGCAGGATCTGATATAACTGTCCCTTGTGCTAGGATGAGTGCCCACTAGGGTTAGACCAATGTATGGGTTTGCCAATATATCAGGCCAATATTGGCTTTTTATTAAATATCAGATATAGGACAGTCAGTGTCGTCTGCTGCGGATATGAGGGAGGTTCATCTCTGACAACAGCTACATAAAACTGTCTGGAAAACCTGCAATTAATGTTTTCTTTTGCACATGTTATTTATTAATTGAATGTTTCAATCATGTTTTTCCTAAATTAATTCTTCATTTAAAGGCAGTAATGTATCCTTTGAATATGTGTGGTGGGTCTCCCTGCTTTAAAGAGCTGCTAACACTAAAATAATGTAATCAGTCTGGGTTTCAATGGAGAGTTTTAGTGTCCCGTGATGGTCCAAATGTTGCTTCAGTGGCTTTTCTAGCCTGGCAACAATACAGTTCAGGGGGCAATACTGAATATATATTTTGTTGAATGAAAATTGTGAAATTGTAAAAAATATTATTGTCTATATTGGCCTTCAAAAACCAGTATTGGTCAAACCCTATAGCGCCCTGGCCTGGATTTGAAAGGAAAAGGGGGGTTGGTCAGAATGGCTTTGGTTTGGTTTGGTGGGCACCTCCCAACATAGATGCTTTATTTAATCAGACTTAAAACAACCACTAAATCAGTAAATTATGATATCCCGATGATTTACTGTAGAATGCCTTCATTCACTTTTAGTGTACTGGTCAAACTGATCTGCAGAGGGAATGTGAGAATGACGTTGACAGCTTTATGATAGAAGAGAAATGGTCAGCAAACAATGTGTCTACAATAAATGTAACCTGTACTGTATATTATTACCTCTGTAATTATTGTTATACTGTAAATCATGTTGAAAGAGCTAGTATGCACACACACACACACACACAACACAAACAAATCTGAGTAAGGTATCAACAAATGAGAAAACAATCTAAACTGGTGTAATGCTGGCAAAATCAATCAATCAACCATCTTTTATTTATATAGCCCTTTTACACAAGTGTGTGTCAAAGGGCTTTACATTGCATGCATCATATACATAGTACATCACATCATATACTACACTACACACAAACCATGTCTTGAACTGTGGGAGGAAACCGGAGCACCCGGAGGAAACCCATGCGAACTCGGGGAGAACATGCAAACTCCACACAGAAAGGGCGATGTGAGATTTGAACCCACAACCTTGTTGCAACAGTGCTAACCACTGAGCCACCGTGCGGCCCGAAAGTAATGAATCTACATTTAAAGCGGCAATGTGCACAGTTTTCTTTGTAAAAATATACCTGTCATTTGAACCTAAATTACAAATTGGGGATGCAACAGAGAAGAGTGTAAGAATAAGAAATTTCAGTCAGAGTATGCAGTTTACTCCCCTTACTGTACATGATTTCTGGGTAGGGATACACATTTTAAGCAATTTCCTTAATCGATCGTCAGCCACATTATTGACCAATTAATTGATTAATGTAGAGTATATATAAAAAGCAGCTTTTGACAGAAAAACAACAAAACAGAATTATGATGGCCATTATGTATTTGAATTAGTGATTAGGGTATTTTTCAACCCGTGACCGCCCAGTCCAACACACAAACATATCTACACGTAATGTGTGCGCTATGCAGTGTGCGCCGGAAATAATGTATGGATGGCAGGATAAACTAATTAAACTTAATTAAATTGAAATGTTATTGAAATTGAGTCTATAATTACATTGTGTGTGTACTCTGTGTAGCTCATTTGACCGGCACCCGCCCAAGTCGTTCTTAATATTATCGTCATACGACCCTAACCTGTCCCACCCACGGGTTTCTGATTGACCCGCGCATCACTAGTTTAAGTGTTAGATGCAATATTATAGTAAAATAATGAAATAATGACTTGGCTCGTAACATTGCTGCTCCCACTCCACCTGTCTTTAGGCCTACTCAACAAGTTAATCAACCAAGCAAGATTCAAAAGATTAACCATAATAATTCTGCGTAATTTATAGGCCTAATTGGAGGATGTAAACATTAAACATGAGGCAAAACATGCAGGGCAGGCATTGCAAAACACAACACATTTTTCTATAAATGAAAAGGGCCGTCCAACAGCTGAGGCCTATTGCAACTTGAAAAATAAGATCCCGACAACGGACCTTAATCTACTAGTTTTTAATTACAAAAAAGAGCATATCTACGTGGTCGGGGTGAGAACGTGATTTCAGCAATATTTTATAAATAGCACATAGCCTACATTGTCAGTTATTATTTGATTGATTGATCAAATTCTTAACTGTGATTAATCGATCCTCGATTAATCATTAACATCCCTATTGCTGGGTATCCAAAGTATTTGCAAAACCCAGAAGTACAGAAGTGCTGCCATATTGTTGACATGCATGATAGTGATAAAGGTAGTCTAAGTCAATATTACTGGTGTTGTGCCAAAATGTGTGTCCATGAAAAATATAATCCCTGGCAGTGTGTCCTTGTTTTGTCCTCGGCATGTTGTTTTGTCATTGGGGAAAAGCACTTAATGAATGACAAGTAGACTAACCTGTAGCCTGACAGCTTCCTTGTAAAATCAATGGACGCTTGTGGTTTGAGATAATTAGCGTGATCTTCGTTCACTATGAAACAAATAGGTAGGTTGCTTTCAATAGGCTACTTCGATCTTTTGTAGACCTGTGAAATGTTTTCAAAGCCCTGTTTTACCGTTTGAAAAGCCAGCAATAGGAAAACAATCCACAAATGTTGAAATTATGTTATTATGTTGTTTTCTTCCCTGGTGTGAAACTGATGTGAAGACACTGCCAGGGGAAACAAATTGTTTAGAGGAAACACATTTTGGCACACCTGTGCGAGCTAGCCACAGATCCCTCCTACGCTGACTCGACTCTTTGGTGGTTTTCTCTTCATGTTTCCTAACAGCTGCGATGCTGTACAAACTAACTAACAAACTACCAACATTGCTGTTGTTACTGCGCCCGTGTAGAACACAGCATACCATAATTGTCCCACTCTTATCTCAGGGCTAGCTAGAGATAACTACAGTTTGTTAACAATGCTACGCTGTCACCTGGCTGTCACTAATGCCAACAATTCAAACAGTTACTTTGCTGCCATTGTGCAAGATTACCAGGTGTAGCTTTAACAATATGAGCCTAACTTATATAGTGGGGAAATGTTTATTTAGAGAATGTACAGTACTTAATTAGAATTGATTATCATGATGTTGATGTCGTGTCTTTCTCAAAGGGTTTATGTGGATACAACACATTAGCAAAGGGTGCTTGCATAAAGGATGAAAATCAAATGAGACGAATGAAAAAAACTGCGTATGGGCAGCGTCCGTGGAGCAAAGAGAGACAAGTTGTTCCAATAAATGTTATCATCAGTTTGCGCGCTCCGCTTTTGGCCTTGGCAGTCTCACTTTAACACCAGGCCTGTGAAATGTAATGTCAGTGACAGCTGGGAAGAACAAGATTACTCTCTCTGCTGTTCTGAAATGCATCTAGACAAACTTCTTATCAGCCGTAGGAATACACGGCCCGAAGCAGACAGCTTCATGAGCTCAAACGAAACAAACTGTAAAGCTGAGTCTCCCCCCCCAAAAAAAAGACATAAAGATTCCCTAATCCGCTCAGAGAAGGTATTTGTACAAATATTTGACAAACTCATTGAAATAAATCTTCCCCTCACGTTACAACCAAGTCACCAGTCTTGAGTAGAGTCATGACACCCTACAGAGATCCATAGTAGTAGCGGCTAGTTTTAATGGTGCTTTGGATGAAATAAATCATCTCGTGGCGAAGCCTTATTTATAGCCGCTGGTCAGTGCCCTTGGGAGTGAGAGCCGGAGTTCACTTTACGTGGCAGTCAATGTTTTTAATGGATTCTCAGTGTAGAGCCAGAGGTAAGAAGTCACTAATTAGAAGGTTTAGGAGTTTTCTCTCAATCACATTTTAGTCTAGAGTTAGTCAGGCTTACACGCAGAGATGTTTATGGATGATTATGAAAACTAATATTTTGCCACATCTTCCTGAAGTTGTTTAAATTCATTATCACTAACAGCATCTGCAAACTGAAGCAGAGGACGGTTCATGCTTCAGAACCCTTATAGCGTCTCTTTGACAAAGACGTTCATCTCAATTGAACTACCCCGGTTAAGTAAGGATAACTGAATGAATGAACAAATTAATTAGTTTCTCAGCTGCTTCTAGGATATTTTGTACATTACATTAATGGAAAAATCCACCCTCAGATACACACTGTTATATATCATCAATCTGTGATGTTCAATACATTCCAGGAGTTATTATTTTAGTAATGTACTTTTTGGGAGTGTTTTTTGGTGTACCCACTTTCCCTCAACCTGCCTCATCTACTTTAGTGATTGTCTACAATTCCCAGAATGACTCACACCCCTTACTCAAAACACAACATGTCTTGCTGCTGCATTCTGGTCTATTGAGGCTCTTGTCGATGGAGAAATTGGTATCGGTTCCTCCCTGTATTATTGTTGAACGTCGGTGCAAAATGGTGAATCTAGAAAGAAGCCCTTGCTCTTTGATTCTGAGGGACTGACATTACATTACATTACATTACATCATGACACCAATATTTTAGATAACTGAAACATTTTCTTTGATCCATTGTAGCTGCTGGAAATATCTAGTTGTGATGTCATGTTGTCTATGTCCGACCAGTTATCCACGGAATAAGACAAATACACCACCAAACAACAAAATGGACCCAGAAATGCACTGTACATCACCAATAGCTGTTTTAGGGTGGATGTTTCTTTTTAGGAGATAAGGCACGATTCATTTTTTCCTGCCCTGTGCGCTGATGTTCAACTTCGACTTATACCACTTGAATACATTACTGAACCTGTGATATGTTAAGAAAGAAGAAGATGGAACACTAAGGTCAATATCAAAAAATCTTGACAACTGATGATTAATTATTTAACACATTACAGTGGCCAGCTAACAACTTTTGACAAAGCAGGGTTACAAGAACAGCCAGTCTGGCTAAAGGGGAAAGGTGAAAGACGTGACTTTTATAATTTATCTATTTCTGTGGCAATACTGCTGTTTATATTGAGCTAACTGATGACTCTCAGGGGTTTGAGGTGGAGTTATGAATGTTTTCTTGAGGCTATCCAAACAAAGTATTAGGCTATTTCAGGTGAAAGTAGCAGCTTCTAGTTCAAAACTACATCATTTATATATTACATTACATTACATTACATCATTTAGCAGACGCTTTTGTCCAAAGCGACTTACAATAGTACATTTTTTCATCCACATCAGTCAGACCAACTATACAACGCAGTCTTTCATCAGCTAAACACTTCAATAGGAACAAGTAGCATATAACACTTCAATAGGAACAAGTAGCATGAAACA